>JASANE010029342.1:0-12711 GCA_030248225.1 Trileptium ribeirensis | reverse complement strand
GTTATTGCAGGTATCTTTCAATCAGTACATATTCGACCGTTTAGAGTGATTTATTGGTTGTAGAGACTAGCAAGGCAATAGATCGTGTCTCCCATTAAACAAGTAGATCCGTACTAATAGTATATTGTTAACCTTATAATAAGTATGTGATTTATTGCCGATATTTTTGTGGATTACGATTTTTTAATACTAATAATTTAGGGCGTTTAAAAGGGGGTCGACTTACTGACCACACCCCATCCCCTTCCCTTGGGCTTTAGATTTAAACCATTTTTCTCGACCCGCCAAATGGCCTCTCGGGCAAATTAAAAGGCGCGGAAGGTGAATTTCATTTTCGTTGTTACAAATATGAATGTTTCCAATGAGCTGGGTGACTGGATATTAATGAAGATATAAAAAAAATTAGACCTGCAGCCCTCAGATGGAATGAGAAACTGCCTGGATTTGGCTAAAAAGCAATCTAACTTGGCAGTCCGCTCCGGTGCTCTTTTCCGGTCCGCTTCAAATATGATGGGAAATATGAGTAATTCGGAAAAATATATTGAAAATTGGCAAAAATTGAATAAAATCTAAAATTATATTTTATATTGAAAAAACTCAGCATATAAATATAAGTTTATACAATAAATGAATTTGGAATATACAATATATATATATATATATATATTAATAAAAGCGATTTCGAATATTAATGCAGCGTTTACGTTAAAGAACACCCATGTGAAAATTTTGTCCACAGTGATGAGTATCTCTTCCACCATAAATTATATGGTGTCTTGGACATCATGGTGGTTTCTTATGGTATTTTCAGATAGTATACATAGGCAGTGTAATGTCGGTAATAGTATAGTGTAGACTACACCATAAATTTTATGTGGTGTTAGCTACACCATGCTGTTATTTACACGCAATATATAATGGATTTGGGTATTGTGTCCTTGACACCGTCATAAAAAGCGATAGGTCAATTAAAGACACTATAGCTAAGTTAATTATGTCTCATACACGATCTTTTGCATTACATAGTGTAGGTATATACCTTACACCACTGGATGGTGTGGCCTAGACCATTGGGGACAAAACTTTCACATGGGAGGTCCTTTGTAACGTAAACGCCGCATAAATATAAATAGCTGACCATTTTACAAGTTAAATAACTAATCAAATGTCTCACGATATGCAACTCGGCTGCAGCTGACAAAGCTTTAGCAGGTAAAATCTCTGAATAACATGCTTACTGAGTTTTTCAACTCAAACAATTGGAAGCAATTTGTATCCATTTTCAGTATCCTGTATCAATTCCAACATGCCTTTATTAAACGTTGGCAGACTCGCTGAGTTTTTGCTCATAAAAGTTATCATAAACCCGGAAAGTTGTACAAGTCACCACTTGTTTTGCGTTTAACCAGTAAAAGAATTGTTCATGACAAATAATTTCGAGTTAAGCATATAATATTGCATGAATCGGGACAAAAATTGTATTAGATATATCTTAGGTCAGTTTTCACGAAGACTTTAATAATGTTTTCCAAAATTTTCTTTTCCAGCGTTAACTATCTCTTTGCGAAGAACCATTACTACGTTACAAATACTTAATAAACGGTGACGTCAGATCGCAATTGCAAAACAAGAAAGAATCTTAGCCATCTTAACTATCTAAGTCAAGTCTCAGCCGTTCTTTCACAAATTGTTAAACGATTTTGAAAGATTCATAAACGACAACGTTTGGAGACTAAAAATCGGACCAAATAATTCGTTTATATGTAGTATTAGGCTGAAACCTAGTCATTTAGATCGTCATTCAAGAACATTAGCTCATGGCGCAGAGTTTGATAAAAGTTGAAACTAATCTCACAACTTGAAGCCTGTGACAAAAACTTTACAACTGTGGGCTTAGGCTAAATATCGTATAAGACTTAGGTCTAGGCTTAAGTTCAGGCTTATGCTCAATATTTATAAAAACAGGATAGCATTGCATTTTCACTTCCAAACCTAAAAATTACATTCTCCTAAACAATGTAAGAAAACATTTTTGCTTTTTTTATGCAAACTGTTTGAAATTGAGCATCGTGTATGCAGGTCAAAAGGTTTGTGTTGTAATGCCTGTAACATCAATTTTGCATGCTAGATTATATTGCATTTGTTAACTTTTGTCATGCGTGAAACTGGAAGTAATAATTATTTTGAGCAGAGGTATTTTCTGACGACGTTTTTATAGGAACACTGGTTTTAACTCAAGTGCATTCTTTAGTTTTAACGCAAGTTGCACATCGTTTATTTGGCATACGGTCGCGCACAGAAATAAATGCAAATTTTTCTGGAACGATTCTTGAAAAATCCCCTGTTCATGCGTGAGTAAACATAAGGTGACCCCGCCAACCATCCTATTTTGCAATAGCCGATATCAAATCGCAAACCTTTGTTGCGGAAAAAAGACCGAATCACATTCTGTTTTTCGCTAACCTAAAACTGGAAAATTCAAATGCCATAAATTTAATTATACCCTGTGTTTGAACAGTTTCGGTTTAATTTACAGATATTCGGTTCCCTAATGCCTAATAATTTAAATTTGGATTATTCAGTGTTCACGATCAAAGTTAATGCAAAAGTGACGTCACAATCAAATCGATCCTATAGTTTAGCTATCGATGTTCGCGAACAAAACAGGTTTAATTCAAATTCGACAAATTTACAGGTATTTTCGCGAACACAAAATGGTTAGATTTCAATCGTGAGCGCTGTGCTCGCGAACCGTTTTGCGCCGAATTTCAATTTACCAAAAAGCGTTCCGTTACAATTTGTATGAAAAATTACAAAATAGGATGGTTGGTGGTGTCACTTTAGCTTTGCTGGCGCATCACGAATATTGACAAAATCGAACGAAAAGCAACATTTTATTAACATTTAGTTTTTATTGTATATCGTCATTGCATCCATAGTGAAAATCAGTCAAATTGTTTACTTTCACTAATTATAACAATTGTAGCAGCAATAGTGCTTGAATAACTAAATTTGCGCAAATCGCTCGCGAACCGTTAGCGAATTTTTCGTGAAAAATTTGCTTTCACTTCTGAGTGTAATTCTACAACAATTAACGGGGTTTAAGTGAAGCAGTTAAACCAATTATAAGTATACTTTTCTCGCAGATTACGGGAAAATTCGTCTTTCTCATGTTTTTCCAATGGGATGTAGCGGTTTAGCGATACGTTTCCGGTCGTTGTTTATGGCTAGGTTTTTTGGGTTCACAGGTGGGTCTGGACCCAAATATTTTTACGTGGACCCAAAAAAATTTTGCTGGACCCAGGGCAGTTTCGGCTTTGGAGACATAGGACAATAAATTCTATTACAAAGTGCAGGCGTTTAGCCGTTCGTGCTTACATGTGTACATAATATTGCTTACTGCTGGTTTCATGGATGGCCCTCGTCCTTTACCCTGGCTTGGGACAGGCAGAGAATAATTTATGTATTTGTAATAATGTAAAATTGCGCTTCGTAATTACGTTTCTTTATTGTGTAAAATTCGTAAAATTCTCGAGCCAAAAATTGTTAATCTGGAACCAGAGTTTAAGGTCTGGACCCAAAAAAATTTGCTGGACCCAAGCTGGACCCAGGGTCCGTTTTGAAAAAAATAACCACATTTTTGGGTCGCCCGTTTGAGACGTTTTTTGATTTCTTTACTTACTGTACGTGTACACACCTTTTGAAATTTTGCGATTTTGGTTTTTGATTTCACTGAAATTTGAGTGATCGATACAGGATTGTCATCATGCCTATTAGTTGGATCTTTTCACGCTGAAGATTTGAAAAAGTTATCGCTATGGGCCCAGTGGTTAGTTCTGTCACGCTGCCACAAAACTGGGCAAAAATTCCTATGTTTTACACATGTATAAAATATAGGGTTTTGATTCCAAACTGTTTTTACATTTCGGGGCATAAGTCGATAAAATTATGATATATCAAAAAGAGGTCTTCGGTATTTATTTGTACAAATTTTCGTCATTATTTTGAACTGGTTTGGTGGCTCTATCTATAAAGATAGTTCAGCAGCATCGCTACAACAGATGTACCTCCGGTATTTTTTGGGCCCAAAAATTGATTTTTGCCCGGATGTCCTCTCAATTTTGGAGTCAAAATTAATAAAAATAAGTTATGGAACCGTATTTTATCGATATTTTTTGCCTAAATTAAAATGTCTAGGACAAAAATTGGCTCAGCAGAAGAATTTTTCAGGGTAAAAAACTATACTTGGGTCTATGGGCGCCCAAATTGTGATTCTAGCTTGTGTTTGAAGCCCTGAAATTAATTCTAGCTGTGGTAAAGTGGTTATTAGGTGACAGATACTGGATCGGTGAAGGTTAACTTTACTTTAGGGGTCAGCCTAGCTATGATTTTGGCTCGACTAGCCGCACAAAACGCCCTAATTTAACCCCAAAATTTCAAATTCTGCTATCAGCGCCTCTTTGACGCTTCTAATTATTTTGGCTAGGCAAATTATTGCTTAAGTGACAGATACTAGATCGGGGAAGGTCAAGTTGAGTTTTGGGCAGCCTATAATTTTGGCTGTTCTTGCCTCCCAAAATACTTCAATTTACCCCCAAAATGGCCAAATTTCGCTGTCAACTCCTGTTTTAAGTCCTTAAATTAATTTTGCTGGGCAAATTTCTGTTTGAGTGACAGATTCTAATTCGGGGAAGGTCACGTTAATTGTTTTGACAACCTATCTACGATTTTCGTTTTTCTAGCCCATCAAAATACCCTAATTTATTCGCAACATAGACAAATTTGGCTGTCAGCTCCTGTTTGAAGCTGTTAAATCGCGTTTGACTGGGCACATTGGTGTTTTCGGTGACAGATACTAGGTCTGGGAAGGTCAAGTTTATTTTTAAGCAGCTAATGATTAGCCCCATAGCCCCCAAAATTGCCAAATTTTGCTGTAAGTTTCTGCTTGTCATAATTCTGAGGTGAAAGCATTTCGAGCCTGTAATAAATTTACGCCCGTAAGTCTTAACATACAGTGCTCGCCAAAAATGACTGTCGCATTTCGAGGGAGCCGCAAGCGACTGGCTTGCTCGAAATTTCGAAACTATTTAAATTAATAGTGCATTTTATTTTTAGAACAAATTTATTTCGAGCGAATCGCGAGCGAGCGACAATTATTTTTGGCGGGTAATGTAATGTCTAATATTTTCGACATTGGAAAGTGTATAATTTGAAAACATAATGATGTTATATGTGTGTAATCTCACAAAATACTTTTGTTGTTATTGTAAACGAGTGTATAATTACTTGTAATAAGTGTTTACCAACGGATGTAAACACTTATTAATTATCAATGTATTATGTATATAAACACATAAACATATTACCGTAGTATTGCACTCGTGTATTATATTTTTAATAGTGTATCATAAGCTAAGCTTAGAACCTTTGTACAAAAAAGAAGGCACTACAAATAGGTGAGAAAATTGGTGTTTAAATGAGAGATACTAGGTGGAGGAGGGTCAAATCTATTTTTGAGCAGCCCAACTGTGATTTTCGTTGTTCTAGCTCCCTAAAATACCCAAATTTACCCCCAAAATGGTCAAATGTAGCTGTCAGCTGCTGTTTGAAGCCCTTATTTTTTTGGCTGGGTAAATTGATGTTTAATTGTTTACTACTTGTTGGATTTAAAGTTGTTTTACTTGATTTATTACATGTTTAGTTGATTTACTACATGTTCGGTAAGGTTTACAGCCTTTGTTAGTAGTGAAAACAAGACATACTCGAGCGAAAAAATGCCTTTTACGGGCCTGGAAAGAGAAAGCCCAAAACTGCTGTTAGAAAGGATTGTGTTGTGGATAGGGTGCTTAAATAGTTGTGTTAAAAATTCGATGGTGAAAAATGATCTGCTACCATTAATGAAACTGGGAAATTGTTAAATCGTAAATTATGTTTCAACGCAGTTGTCTTGGTTTGTAATATTTTACTGTTCATAATGCTATAGTGGGTCACTGTGGTGGAGTAATACTTTTCTAGTCGGCACGGCGTTCTATGCTTTGTTTGGAATGCTGTTATGATTACAACTATACGATAAAGACAATGCTATGGAAAAATGCATTTTTTTCAGCCCAAAATAATTTTGCATTCAACACTTAAAAAATTGAAACTAATGTAACAATTATCCCTGGCCATGTTCCCCTATTTGTCACTTTATCAAATCAATATAATAATGTATGGTAATGTCTACAACATGCAGATACAGATAGTATAACTGAGCTCAAGCGCAATTCTAATTGATTCCTGACTACAATTTTGCAGCCTATGTCTCACGAAAGCTTAACACATGAAGAAGTTACCATGTCATCACAAATTTCAGAGCTGATAACTTTAGTAGCCACGCAAATTTATAAAATTTTCCTTTAAAGAAAAAGATAAAAACACTGGAAATCTTGAAAAACCATGCGTGAAATATCGACCAAAAAATTTGCTTTCATGCTGCTGAATAAAAAATATATGATAACCCATTCTCTAGTACTACCTAAAATCAAGCACAACCAAAAGTGAATGCATCCTGAATAAATTTCCTTATTTAAATGCAATTTTATAACTATATTACGATAAACATTGTGTAACTTTGTTGCACGGATTTGGTAATGTAAAACTTACTCTTGTCACTGCTAATAAAACATGTATATTCATGGCAGATGATTACTTACATAGCAAATCCCAAGTTAATATATCATGATGATTTGATAAAGTGAAAAATAGAGAACATGGTCACGGGTAATCGTTCCAATAGTTTTAAAAAATTTTCAATCTTGAACGCAAAACTTTTTAGGACTGGCAATTTCATTTTACCAATGCAAGGACCTTATCTTTCAGTACTAACAATAACACCATTCCAAACAAACCATGTAACACCGTGCTAGGCATAAAAGCATAGTTATGTTGACTAGTATAGCACATCGATTTGTTTTTTATGCATAGCGTTTTTAAGATGCCTCTCACAGTGTATTAAGTGCTTCCATATGTCAAATTGTGTACTCGTTACGTGGGTAGCAGATTTTTATGCAGACATACATAGAGCAATAATTGAGATATTCAATACCGGATTAAGAGGTAGAATATAATATTTATTTTAAAGTTTTTCTAATCTTCAGACTTTGGCAATAACATAGTTGTTGTAAAATTGTGCTATTTTTCGAAAGAATGTTTAGTTTATGTTGCAGCACATGGTAAAATTCCTGTACTTTATGGCACTGTTCTATCCGACGGCTCAGAAAATTATAATAACCGAAGAAAGTCGGAGCCTATGATCAAAATCTCAAACTGTCGATTGTATAATACCTTTAGCAAAACTAAACCATTGGAGAACGGAAACACAAAACTAAGTTAGGTGCGCAGCAAATTAGATATAATTAACGATTGGAACGAATTGATAGAATTCGAAGAGACGTTTTATGGCTAATCCGTGGCACAAGCAGCGAACGAAAGAATATTATTGTTTGCACAGTTAACGACATTTGGACCAAAAATCCTTTCTTGTGTCCAAATTGCATCTGACAAAATTTACGGGATGAGTAATTTGTTCACAAACCGATATTTTGCAGGAAGGCCACGTGTTTGTATCACCAGACAAAAATGATACATAATTAATTCGCTTACTCATGTATTTTTCAGTCACATATTCGGTACAGCACCCGCCAGAAATGGTAACGGCTATCTCCATGTTCCCTCGCTGCTCAAAACTTCATAGTCCTGCACGCTCGACGTTTGCTCGCTTCTCACTGTTTAGCTTTAGTTTAGTTTATGTTTAGTCTCTCGACAGCTGACAGTCATTTCTTGAGCGTACTGGATGCAGCTATCATAGCATGTTTATTTAATAAGCGTTATTTTAGATCCAACCGATTTCTTCATATCCATCGGTAGCAGCGTATCACGATTCCGTTTGGACAGAGAGATTAATACGGATAAGAACAAAAAAGCGCTACTTGGAGAACATGGGAGTCGTGTTGTTTCGATCGATTACGACCCGGATAGTGGTAATGATTCTTTAACATGAATGGCATACCAGTGTTTCCGCATTCCTGCTATTTGTCAGTTACGCAAAACTCATTTCATAAAATTGAAAACTACAGTTATGAGCAAAAAATAGCATAGCTGGGTTGTTTCAAATACTAAATTTATACCTCTGTGCATAATCTTGGGTGTCCCCAGTTAGGAGCTGGGAGGCCTTGAAGATACCTGGGGTACCATAAAATTTTATCACAACAACAAAAGTTTGCTATGTAAGTTTGTATACATACATATGTACAGGGAAATAAAAAAATAATAAAAAATAAAAAGATAAAAATAAAACGATAATAAGAATAAAATAATAAAATATAATAAATATAAAATAAAAAATAAAAAAATAATAAAAATAAAAAATAAAAAGATAATAAAAATAAAAAAAACAAATAAAATAAAATAATATAAAATAAAAAATAATAAAAATGAAAATTAAAAAGATTATAAAAATAAAAATATAGTAAAAATAATAAAAACAAAGCAAAAGATTCGAGGCTGGGCAAAAAGACTTTTTTTGGCAGATCTTTTTATAGATAGAAATTTCTGTGCTCTCCAAATTGGGGGTGTGGGCCCCCTGGTTCAAAACAAGTGCCCCTCGGTTCATGCCCTCTGGCAAAATTTTGGGCTCCCCCCGGTTCACCGCCTCTGGGAAAATTTTTTAGTTTTCCAATCAGTCCAACGTACAAAAATTTGATCAAAATTTGTACTAAAATTACGTTCTTAAGCCAAAAAATTTGTCGGGAAATTGTAGAAATTGAGAGAAAATCGCTTTTTCTCTCCATCAAAAGCATTTTGGCAGTGTTTCTGACACGATTTTTAACCGGTTTTCTCTTGGAAACATGCCCCTTCGCAAAATCGGGCGCCCCCGGTTCGGAACCAAGAGGTTCATGCCCGCTGGCAAAATTTTCAGCGAATGGAGAGCCCAGAATTTAAATATAAAATAAATTTATAATTGGTATCTGGGCTATCGTTTCGCTGAAAATTTTGCCAGGGGGGGGGGCAAATAAATAATACTCGCTATGTTTCGGCTGGCGAAAGAAATAACTGTCAAGTCATATTTCCGAAATTTAACTATAGTTTAAACAAGCGTTAGCTACGTCCAACCTTATTCCGAACAGAATGACATTATAAAGCATTACATGCACTGACACTACTTGTACATTTACTGTTCATTGTTATAATTTTGTCTATAAATTGAAATCAACGATTGAGAACTATAAAAATTATACTAGGAATATGTATTGTCTCTGTAGAGTTATATACCAACAAATGTCAGAAGTCGCTCGAAACAGAATTTCATAACCATTTTTTGCCAAAACAAGTATAATATACTATTATGAACATATTATGAACTTCGATGTTAAAAGATGCTGTTTGTAATGTGAATGAATTGATCAACTTGATTTCCCTCAAAATTTCACTGTATGTAAGCTACTGAGTGAATTTCGTACTTAGCTGGTTCAAGTCCCACCCTTTACAGAATAAAATATAGAAAACTGCTGCAAACACCTAAACCTCATGTCTTGCCGTGTTATAAATTAATCAAGTTATTCACAGTGTGTGTGGCCCAGGTCTACATCAGTAGGTATCTCCTCAAAACTAAAAGCAGCATATTGAATGATTGTGATGTTTTTCTACCTCAAATATGTAGAACCATTCGAGCTTTCTAAATATTATGTAAATTTTGTGATGTTGAATTCAATGCCTGTACAGTGGGCCAATATAGCTGTTGCATAACTTCTATGGTAAATAATAGCTAGACCAGCCTTGAACTAACTGTACATTAACTTGACCTACGTGTATAATACTACATAAGCAATTATTATTGTGTACATCAAGCGAAACAGTATAATACGAATGGGTGCGTCAATAAAATATACGCCACCATCACATGGGAACGTTGTGAAAAACGCTGAAGAATAAATTAAAACGTCTTATAAAATATTAAAATCATTTAATAACAGTATATTAATATAATAACATAGGGTTGTTTTAGATGAAATTTTTCGAAATAATTATCGACTTTCCTAAAAACTTGGAAACTAGGCGAAACAAAATGCAAAAGCAAAGAACTTAAGTTTTGATATTTCCTAATGTAATCACTTCTTTACAAACGGCGTGAAAACATTTTGACCAATTCGTAGGTAGTGAACCAAAGCTTAGACCTAAAAAAGTACTACAAATCAACAAATTTTCCCAAGGTTATGTTTCCATTATCCTACAGTATAATATTTTTTGCTGTTTGCATTTTATAAATTGATGCATTTGTTGGGTATTTTTACTTTTAATTTTGTCCAGTTGAGCTGAGATACACTAGAGTTTAACCTAAGGAGAGAATTAATTTCAACGTAACTAGATAGATAGATAGATAAGAGTCTAGATGGGGTATAAAAGAAACCTGAATAGGCCAAAAAGGCCCTTTTCAGCACCCCAAGTCCTAGTAAAGTTCTATTCCGAAATACACTTCGCAAACCCAACAATTCTAGATAAACTCAATTTATGTCCATCCTCTTGATCCAAAGTCTCAGTTCCGAAGAATGTCTTTCGTAAATCCCTCAAGGCTAAGCAGTTCATTGTCAAATGTTGAGCAGTCTCCGGCTCAGTTCCGCAGAATGTGCACAAGTTGTTATCCAGTAAACCTATTCTGTATCAGTGGGAGTTAAAAGTCCCATGTCCTGTCAAAAATTGTATGGCTATTCTCATACGGTCTTTATTCAGTTTCCAAAGGAATTTTGATCTAAGTTTATTAGGTTTATCAAAGAAAACCCTAGTCTGTCTACAATCAGTATTATTAGTCCATCTCCTACTATGTTCTATAAATGACCTTTCCTCCAGCCACGTTTTAATTACAGTAACACTAATAGGTACATGAGGTTCCTGTCCTAGAGTCTTAATATTAGACCCGTGCCTAGCTAATTCGTCAGCTATTTCATTACCTAATACTCCGGAATGCCCTTTTACCCAGCCCAGAGTCACCGTATTGTTTCGACCTAGTCTGTTAAGCCACTTCACACACCCAAGGGTGCATAGTGATTTAACCTGCCTTTTCCCGAGACACAACACCGCAGCTTTACTATCACTAAAAATACCTATCTTTTTATTCTTAAGTCTAAAACCATGTGTTATCATGGCACATCTTTCGATGGCCAGCACCTCTGCCTGAAAGACAGTAGTCAAGCTACCCAGGGGGAATGATTCCCTTACTTTACCCGGTATATATATACCTGCACCACATCGCCTGAGACCATTCTCAGTGACCGAACCAATCCCGTATAACATAGCAAGTCAAAGTCATCTTGCCTAACATCGGTTCAGTCATTACAACTACAATCCTGTTTATGTCTTATAGAGCTAATAATATCACATGGTAGGTTCAATAAACCTCCAACATTCTTGGTAAACATATGCGTATGAGCAGATGATACCCAATGCATGATTCCTTTGCCAAAGGCCTAGGTTCTTAACCTTTATGTATTCTTTAACCGCACTTTCTTTGATTAAGATATCAATAGGCAGTCTGGGTGAAATTGTCTACTTAAATGCCACGCACCGGACTAGATCTAAAAGCACCAGTGATCATGAGGCAAGCCAGAGCTTGAACCTTTTCTAACATTTTACAATAACTAACTAGTTCAATTCTTTGCCACCAACAAATTACCCCATAAAGGTGTGTTGGGAGAACAACTGTTCTATAAAGGAAGTATATAACTTTGAGGACGAAGACCCCAGTTACTTCCAATAAACCTCTTAAGAGGAAAGAGAATTCTAAAGGACTTAAGCCGTGATTCTTCAATATGAGTCTTCCAAGTTAGACGATGGTCTAACTCATAGACCTAGATAGTTAACCTTATCACCGAACGGAATAACTGAGCCTCCAATGCGAATATCCGTTAGGCCGTCCAACCTTCTTTTCCTTGTAAAAATTACACCCTTACACTTTTCTGCATTGACAGAAAGGCCTCTAGGACAGCACCACGCATGAAGCTCATCCAGAGACCGCTGAAGTCTGTTGCAAGTAGTTCTTAGACATTTTGAAGATGTCAACGTAACTATGTACCCTGTTCAATTTCCTATGTACTTTTACTTAGTTTGCGAGAGCCAGCAATCTATGATTTGGTTTTCAACATTCAGACGCTCACGAATCTCGTAAGGTCGAGGTAAATTATCACAGCTTTGAAAAATGATTCATGGATATACGTTATACCACGGCGATCAATTTATACAATTAACCGTGGAGCTTGTCAATTCTGACAAACTCCACATCTCGATTTGACTAACCTTGACCCTTAATTTCACCAATTATTACAGTTCTTGCCTAAAATTACTATCACTTCGAACGAACACATATTGAAAAGGACTCAAACAAAATTTACTTATTCGCACATAAACGTCGAATACCTCTCGAATGTATTTGAATAAAGTGTCTCTAAAATTAATAATTGCAGCTGTCCGCGTCCAGACGCATTTGCGTTTGTCCAGCTCCTTCTGTGTCGTTGTGCGTCCATTCTTTTACAACTGCAGGAGCATTTTAAATTCGCCACGCAAAAACCGGACATTCTAAGTGCGTCTGGATAGGTCTAATTGCAGTTGCGTCTTCCACGTCTTATTTTTGTCAGTATGGTTTGCTATAATATTTCATTGTCAAAGCACCTTTTTCAAGCT
>JASANE010029340.1:0-17923 GCA_030248225.1 Trileptium ribeirensis | reverse complement strand
CTAGGTTGCGGATTTCAAAAGTCTTACAGTGTGGCAGTAGTATTTGAAAAAATACGAAGAATTCAAAGAATGGTATAAAAGAGAATAACGACATGACCGTTTAAAAACCCACGTCCGAAGTTATGGTTTTGCCAAAACAAATTGCGAGAGCTTGGTGCGGCGGTTGTCATTTTAGTACATATGCATGTACTTTCGAAAATATATGTTGTTTAATTGGACTCGTACTAAAAAGCTTCATGATCGACAACTATCTCAGCGGTACAATCCGTGCGAAATGTCGTGGGCTTCCTAAAGACGTCATTGAGGCAAGAATTGAACGTCGTGAGGTTAATTGCCGGGAGAACAATAATGGCGTTACGATCATGAAATGGTGCGAACGTGCTGATAGTCAGCACAAAGCACTCGCCAAATATGGTCGACACTGGACGTCGAAATCGTTGGGGGGGGGGAACTCGTGCTTTTATGTAGTGTACTCTATGTCGTATTTCAATTGAGCAGTTGTGTTTGATTTGGTAATCCACTTGCCTATATCTCAAAGTTTTTCAAAGTGTTTTGTGAAATAGCATTTTGGTCCATCACATATAAACTACCTGGACCCTCATGACGACGCTGCACCGATCCAATTGCCCATGCAGAGAGTCTTTCTGGTCATAAATTAGCTAAGAAGGCGCTTGATGCCGCAAAAGATATAAAATATATACGCTGTAAAGACTGTTTTCGAAAGAATCGCGAGCAGGGATTATCATCTTGTGAGGTCAAGAATCTGTGTTCGAAAGCCCCAACCTTTTGTCCTGAGTATGGCAAGTTTCTTTGCCGAGAGTGTTTCTTTGAAACGAATGTTCACTCCTCCAATTAACGTTAAAATTCGTGCTGAACAATTACAAAACGTTTTTATTATTTAGCGAGCATACTTTATCGTTTTCTTGTTGTTTTAGTTATATAGTTATTTTGCGAAACAAGTAATTCATATTTTTGGGAACGATATTATTATTCATCGCTGAACCATTGGTGATAGCCACATTAATCTCTCTAGCATTTTTTACACGCCAGACATAATTTTATTAGCTTACCTAGCACGTCACATGTGTAATACACTTTTATCTTCAATATTGCCCACATATGGGCGATATCGATTTAGCTAAAAATGTTTAGCTCATGGGGTCTACCGCTACAGACTGGGTATTCCGTACACCGTGCGGACATCTAAACCTGCTGGTATATAGTTAGTTAGTGTATACCAACAATTACTCCCTTCATCCTTTCTATTTTTACATTTACAATTTTGCCGTGCACGTTAGAATAAAGTGGTACCTTCTCACCAAACTGTTTCAGCGCAGCAGCTGTATGGTTCCACGGCGACATTTTTGCGGCGGGGCCGAAGTATATAATGCATGCCATAGCGTTCTCGATATACTAAGCCTAAGCCTCAGTCCTAGACGGTCCATGTCAACTTTAAGGGACGGATGTTACAACGTTAGAAAACAGAACAGCTTAGAGCGGTGGTCTTGCGGGCAGCCCCCGACTTAGCCTTAGGCTTAGTACATGGCTTATATAGGGACCTTAGATTTAACACTTTTACCAAAGTCTAAGATAACACTAATGAAGTAGGTGTCAGCATACATCGAACGGCGTGATCCCACCGAGTTTACCGATGAAACTAAAAACTCGGTCTCGAGCTTTTTTGTCGATGCCACGTGTTGTGTAAAATATTAGATTAGACTACAAGGTTACTTACTCGGAAAAGCTATAGTAAAACGGTAGATGCATTTTTCAAAAATATCTAGTCTGTCCATGCAATACTTTTAAAACAGTAAAAGAGTATATGCGCTGTATATATAACTTTTTGAACCTGAATTATATGAATGATTGTTAATTTTGGAGGCCGCTAAATAAAAATCTCACGATGTATTCTTCAAAATTTTTTTTATAGTGAATCCCTGTTTTCCAAACAGAACGCGACGGGCCCAACGTTGCTTGAACACTAATACGAAGGGAGCATAAGCTGGTTTAATGCGAAGTGATCATAACGGAAGACTATATTCTTTTATTTTTATCACGGACTTTGAACACCTATGAATTGAAACACTTTGAACACCTATGAATTGAAGCTGCATAAAATAGGTCAAGCCGTATTTATACGTATAGAAACAGTTAGTTTTACGTTTTGTGGTGAGCAATAACTAGGTTTAATTTATTCTTGTAGTGATCACAATATATCTATATTACGGGTGCAGATGTACTATGCAAATTTCATGCAGCGTACTAAGCTGAGCAAAAATTACCAGGGCGCTACGCCGTTTACATGATACCACCAGTATTGATATTTTATTTGGCCAATAGAAAAGGAAATGAAGTCACATGGAATATAAATGCCGTATTATCAAAAGCAAACCCTTTTATGCCTTGCAAAATTTATACGAATCGTAGCTCTCTCTACCACGATGGCGTTTATAATAGCGATATTTACTTACATTTGCTCTTAAAATAAAAAATTATGCCGGTTTATTTCATTAATTATAATTTAGTGGTTCTCGCAGTAGTATAAAAGCGTAACAAGCAAACCAACCAAGATAAAATATAGACATTTATGCTCAGGGGGTGTAGGAGGTTACCAATTTGAAACTAGGACCCCTTTGATACGTGGCGCAAACCCCACCCCGTCTCTCTGTCGAATACAGAGACAGCGCCGAAGGCTATGCACTCTGTCGTCAGGCTTACCGCGCCTGGGAGGTCGAAGACATTCCCTAAGATGGGCCATCTACCGCCTTATAGTTGGGACCTTGAGGATGTATGAATATAGACATATACATCGATGACTCCTTTGTGTGCTCGACCATGAGCTGTATAGGCTCTCGTTGCGAGCGTCTTCACGGGATGTTTCTGAATAGCGGCTAGATTTCCCGCAGCATTGTCCGCAAGTTGTAAATTCTCGTACTCATGCTTTTCTCCAGTTCGCTTCTGCGTCAGCCAGCAATATCCTTTGTGGTAGTCCGACTTCAGCCATCCTTATTATGTGGCCCATCCATCGCAGACGCATTGCTGTAATGTTGGACGTTTTTATGCTGGATTCTCGCTTATACAAGCCATACAGAGCGCAGTTTGAATTGTGACTGAGCCGCGTGACACCCAGTATTTTTACGCAGGCAATCACGCCCCAACAGTTGTAACTTGCGGTATGTTGAGCATTTGTGCGTGCATGTCTCAGCACCATATAGTACAGCAGTGACGTACAAGTCTAATACTCTGAACTTCGTTTACTGTGCTGACCATATTATTACTGTTACAGTTTCTTTAGAGAAGCAAAATATGTGCAACGGCCTCAATTCTGTCTAAAACGTCCTTGTATATGTATTCTAACTGGGGGACCGACTCATAATGGGGCCAAGTCAACGTAGTAATTTAACTATACCATGAATAATAATAATTTGTTGCAAATGTAAACTGGGAGCGGGGCACCTGCATCAAACTGAGGGGGGGAGAATGTCCGAGGCCTCATAGTGTAGCCGCCGCTAAAACCTGTTTCGGTATGTGTGCTATAATAGCCATAATTCCTGCACTCAAGAAACCATAACATATATTTATGCGTTGGTTGTATTCCAGCTCAATACGATGACACATGCTGTTGCTAAGCAACGATGGAAGCATAGTTTACGAATTACTTATACTTACATCGATGTCGCTACCGCTGCCAGCTATTTTAGCACTCGCATTGTTTGGTTATTTATTTCTGGTGCTACTAGCAGTTGGAATTTGGTTCGTCATTCGAGTAAGTACTGTTTAGGGGGTCTGTTCCCTTTGAAACTTATATTCCCGAGTTCTTGAAATCTTTCATAAAATCGGTATTGTGTTGAGCTAAAACAATACTGCCTTGGATTTGGTTATTCGAAATGTCATGTTTATTGATTTCATATGAAATTAATTTTTCTTGGCGATATGAAATCCATTCTGCCGTAATTATCATTATTGTCAAACAATCACTTATGGATTATTAAACCGGTACCCTTTCTGACAGAGATTTATACTAAATATACACAATGTGGAATCTAGGTGGACCTGAACTTCTTCACGCTTATTTAGGTTCAAGCTTGATTAACATTTTCATCGTATACAAGAAACCGCGTGCAAAGTTCGACAGACGCAAGTATTCTCTTAAGAATAAAAATTTCATTACATTGGTTCAAGCGATGCGAGTGAAAATTAGTCTAGCAATATGTTAAATTTTGGTTAATTACGCTTTGTTTCAGGAAATCTCCTACAAATTAATTTTATGCTGGAGAACCAGTGTGTGATAATTTTTCGAAGTATGGCTTAATTTTATAATATAAATAAATAATATAAATATACAGTTTAACCTTCGAAAGCGATAGTCTAAATTTATATTAATCAAGTCATACTGTAAATTTTGATTAACCCATCTTGTATTTCGTATACCGTTGAACAAAAGCTTACCGCAGCAACGCATTGAACCTGGATAAATTGAGCGAGAGCCTTGAATGTTAGTCTCAATGTTATTCGGGATCCTTTGTTCTGTTCTTTAAGGAATCTAATAAAGCGATCGAATAAAACGAACGTGCAAAATTACGCATCACGACAAAGTCGGCTAGCGCAACCATCACATCAAAATGTACGCCGCTTTTACATATGTGTGCCTGTATGCAGGAAATGATTAATATTGAGCGATAGTCTGAATTTTGACCAACAGTAGTGTTTCTTCACCACATATTCAAAGTCTTTGTATCATTAAGCTGAACAAAATGTTTTTGGTTTTATTTTGCTTTAGGGCGGTACTTTACCATACTACTCAAACGTGGTATCGCATCAACAGGCATACCTACTCAACTCAGCAGCGAAGCATTTAGGCGAAAAAATTATTGATATAAATATACTACTATAGTTAATTTATTCTATCCAAGATTGTCTGAAATGTCAACTTTTTAATCAACTCTACTCTAATGTTAACAGTTCAGATAATAACACCAAAATTCAGATCGTTTTTTGACTGATTACACTGTAAACCTTATGACAACAAAACAAGTTTATAATATTGTTCTTCTAATTCTTACTGGGATACACAATGGTGCAATTTGAAGCTAGATTTTTTTTGTGTCCAAGCACATTATCAATTAACCTTCGTGTCGATAGATCAACGACGTATATATGAAAATAAATGCGGGAATTTCGTAAATTCACCAAGTCCCGAAATGCATCAGTGATTGTTAAACCAATTCACTGAGTAAAACTAACATTGAGTTGAAATTTCTGGACTCAATTGAAGTTATTGATCTGAAATGACCTATGTTGGATATCAAAAACCTTGGTGAGGTGTTGAACCTTTTGTACGTCGATCATTCAAGTCATAAGTTTGAGTTAAACAAGGCCGTAAAGCTATATATCGCTTCTAAATAGGGTGCCTAAAATGGTTCACAAGTAAATAGAAACATATAAATAGAGCGTTTAAACTTCAATAGTTACCCTATACAATCCCAAGAACAGTAGTATTTTTCTTTATTATTCAACAGGAATATTACTGACTCTTGAATTGGTTGCTTAGTTGGCACCAGACATGCTTGCGTGATTCACAACTGCACCAGCTGTGATCGAACTTGCTCATGAACTGATGAACATTATTCAGGATGATCCAGAACCTGTAACCGATGTCGAAGCTCAACAACAATGCTGCGCCCGATGCTGTGAAGCGATGGGTACTGCGTGTGGTTGTAGCTATCCAAGTCTAGGTGCATGTTTGCGAGGATGCTGTCCTGATCAAAAGCTTAGCTGTGAATCGCTAGTATTATGTCAATGTTTCCGTGACGACAGAACGATGCCAACAGCAGAGCCAGGATGGTGCCAGGTGAGGGAAACAATGAAATCAATACTGCCACGTTATTGCTGCTGCCGGATGTTATGTTCGTGCACGGGAAACAAAGCGACTATATTTAGTCTACACTGTAATAATGAATGTTATATCTCTTGAATCATTTTGGAGTCTCGAAAGCATTAATTACAAAAAGGGCAATGCAACGGCAATTTACAGTTGTTATGTCGAACATGTAGAATCCCGTATTTCTACCGCCAGCTACTTCTCCATCAATATACGAAATTATTCGAAATTTATAAGTGACAACATTCAGAAAAAATAGAATTAATAGAAAATTTTTGGCACTATATTCCTTACCGCTTGCGGTATTTGAATTATATGAATAAATACTGTCGGTTTAACCGGACGCAAAAACCCTAAGAACTTATATGTGTGAGCATTCTAGCTGTTCATGCACAGCTGAATGCTAAAAGTGCCTTAATTTATTGTTTTTGGTGCCAAATTTGAACATTTTTAGCATTCAGTTGTTGTACATGAACAGCTAAAATGGTCAACACATAGGTTCTTAGGATTACTGCGTTCGGTTAGCTCGACAGTGTTTGTGTCATATAATCCCAATATGGCAAGCGAAAAGGAATACAGTAAATTTTCTAGTGATTCTTATTTTTCTGAATGTTGTGACTTGTGAATTTAGAATTATATGACAAAACACTGTCAGCTTTAACCAAACGCAGTAGCCCTAAAAACTAATGTGTATGACCATTCTAGCTGCTCACGTACAATTGATTGCAAAAAGTGCCTTAATTTTAGTTTTTTTGGCGCCAAATTTGAACAGTTTTACCAATATTTTGCAAAGTGGCAGCACACTCAATTTTGGTTTATAACAATAAACCTAACGTATGTAAAACGTTCTTCTTTACCTAACCATAAATGTACAATGCCCGTCGAGTCATAGCAGAGTCAAAATTCAAATAGTTGCCATTTTGGGTTATTTTTAAACTCTGGGAAATAGATGGAACAATGTCAATATTTATAAAATCAAGATGTAGCACTCTTTTGCTTCACCTAAATGTTGACGGTTTTGCAACTTGATTTGGAGTTTTTAATTCTGTGCCTCTGAAGCGTCATATATACTTCATGCGACACAGTACGACCAAAATGATAAAAGCTTTCCACCCGCGTTGTAGTTTACAGATTTTGGGCAAAACATCAGCACACGCCTCGCTTCGCTCTAGTGTGTCGAATATATTATAGGTGATATTACACCATAGGACGATCGTACACGTTTTGTTACTCCAAAGTTTGGACAAAGTGAGCTTAAGCGTAGGCTGCTACGGCTAAGTTCATGCCTTTTTCCTGAGCGCAGCCTAGGCTCTCAATTCGACAAGTTTCGTGTTAAAAGTCTTTCCTCTTTACTGTTGTGGAGCGAAACTTAAAATGAGCTAAAAATCATTAGATTAGCGCAAATTTACAAAGCCTCGTTCACAACCTGATTAGCCGTCGAATAAAATGAATTGTGAAAATCGATGAACACGGTGATGATTTAAAATGATTTAGGATAATTTAGGTGATGATTTAGGTGATGGCTCAGGAGAACAAAATATTTTTAACCATCTAAACGCTATTTGTGGAAATCTTACGCTTCTTGCACTGTTTCAATATTTTCAGAACCAAATGTGTTTGTTTTTTAAAAAGTTTTACTATTTCAAGGCTTTCTGCGATTCTTAATATATATGTCATGCGTAAATATCCTAAAAAAACTTCATGAAATCTGGGTAGACTAGATACTATCATTCGTCATCTAGCCGAGGTGTACTAGCTGAAAAAGTTCTCAGCATTCAGATAAAAAGCTAATAATACCGTATCTCTCGTCATCGGCTATAATTGACATCCATCTCTGACTGAGGAATTTAGTATTGTAACTATTTGAAAGTTCGGATGTTTGGGTCACTTGTGCTGTAATATAGTAATTATCTCGGCATATGTACAATTAAAAAACCATCTTCGATCATGTTATGAGAAATAGCCTAATGTCATATGACCAGTATATTTCGAAAGATATATTCGTATGATAATATAAATTGAAGACTAAGGAATGTCGTGTTTTGAAAACCCAATTTCATTCAACAATTTTATTTTATTTCATTAGACAATTTTACTTTTATTACATAGCTAGGCTGAAAAACCAATTCGCACGTTTTTTTGTCATTATAGTGTGGAGGAATCGATTTAAACTGCTCAAGCCTTAACTGTGTTTGCTGTGATCTTACCGTCGCCAATGCAACAAACGTGCAAACTAGACCGCCAAGTCGACAAGGAACGATCATGTCCGTTCGAAGCGGCTAGATTTTGAGCTTTAAATAGCTGTGACACAAAAGAAAAAGAGATTACTGCAATCTAATGCTGAAAATTACTGCCTTATACATCGCCGACTATAATAGATGTACGCCCGGCATCGCATCCGCTATTCGCCTACTCACTGTCGGCTGTATTGTGGAGCGGTTGGGGTCAATAATCGCCGCCCCAGCACAAATATTTTTGCCAAATGTTTCATAGATTTGCTTGAATAAAATTTGAGCCTTTGGCGCCTGAATATGATAAAAACACACTGCGGCCTCGGCCTGGATTCTGTGAAAAGAGGGCGCCACAGAGCGTCCTGCAATAAAAACACAACGCTCTCGAACATCCACAGAAAATTACGCCACGACCCAGCAAGAATAAAGATATCACGCCCCGCCCTCACAGTGAAGTGGTGGTGGCGCTACTGCGTGTACTCTAACAGAATATGCAGCCGGGTTCTCTCAGCTATACCCACATGTCCGAAAATTGTCAATTTTAAAGACACAACAATAATTTTGGTACCGTTGGAATCAGCCCGACCAAACGGTTCAGAAAATATTCATTTCGGTCGTAAATTTTTTCGATCTTTTTGGCTACCAATTGTCCCTGTACCTCAAATTTTCGAAACAAATTTTCTCGATAAATGTATAATTTTATATATTACAGCTGTCTAATGGTGTGAAAATCAGCTCAATCGGTTCATGGTTTAACTACTTATACGGCGTTTACGTTATAGAGGACCCCGATATGGAAGTTTTGTCCCCCAATGTCTTAGATCACATCATCTTTACGGTGCATACCTACGCTATATAATGAAATAGATGGTGTACGAGACACTATCAACGTACTAAAATGTCTAAATATTGTTAATTACTGACGGTGTCAAAGACACCATACACAAACACATTATATATAAAAGATGTGTAAATTGCTGACACATATAGCATTATATAAATTTTATGCATATTATTGTCAACACTACTCTACCTATCTGGCCGTGCTGCATCGAATGGTGCTAAAATTATTGATGTATATTCAAAATTGACGATTTTCGAGCTGTGAGTACGACCGAAAAGGCGCTCTAGTTATATACATATATTATTTAATGTGCCAGTTTTTGGTCATTAAAAATGCACTCTCTACGATTGGCTTGAGCTGCGAAGCTGGTTGTTTTAAAGGTTCAAAAAATTAACCTTTCAGTTTCCATGAAGGAATCAACCGGGGTATTCAGCAAATGTCGAGCCCCAAAAGACGCCATAACAATAATTACTTTCAATTTATAACGTTTTGGTCCTCTGATATTTAGTTTACATACCCAGAAACTTTACGTTTTGTCTTTCTTAATACAAATGTGTTACCAGGGAATCAACATGTTAAGATCCTATGGTAATGTGCAATTTTTATAAATTAAGCACTAGTGGCGCGGTCCGATTGATCTTGAATTGAATTTGTTGATTTGATTTTATTTCGGGGACCGGTCTGTGCCTCCACATCCACATTTTTAGCAGGACTGTTTGGCTCCGTATTTGTACATGAAACGCTGTGGCTTTTGTCTCACATTCAGTAAGGTTTTGATAAGATTTAGTTTCTGCGCTTAACATACAAAAATATTGAAATGTTACATACGAAATTAGCATTTTTTACAGTACGCTGGAATTGAATTAGTACTGAATCAATAACGTTGATGGATTATTCAATTGTTTGTCCTATAATATATAATTTTTCTGATTATATATTTGTAGGGGTTTCCAACCTCCTTTCTAATTTCTCCGCTTATGGGTACCGTTGAAACTAAGATATCTCACCACCGTTGGGGTAACTCTAGGTAATAGCAACCATTAACTCATGTAATGTTTCTTTAAACGTTTGGCAGATCGCATGGAAATAAAGTTTAATCGGCTAAGTTGATACAAGTGGAGGAACTGGGAGTATTTAGAATTTCACCGCATTGTGTCGAAAATTTTTTTCAATTCGAAATTGCATGTCTGTCAAATAACCCGAAAACATACATGCCGGAGTGGTCTACCATGACGTCTTATACTACAATTCCAGACGATGCAATTTACATTGGTACTTTTTTGTGTTTTCAATATTTTGTTCCTGGATATAATGCGGCGTTCACGTTATAATGTACCCAACGTTTGGAACCTATGTACCCCACACAGTGTCAGATACACTGTTGACAACAGGGTGTCTTAGACACCCCCATGTTTTTAATAAATTTTTTCAACGGTAGCTAATTACGCGTATTACCGCTTACCGACAATGTCAGGCACACCGTGTCTTCTGGCAGTTTTATTGACAGTGTTCGGAATTATTTGAGCAATGTTCATATGGGCTAGATACAAATATGGAGAATTTAGGAAAAACTCCACAGGACAGTTGACTAATAAAGCGCATTAGCTACAGACGGTGTCCGTTATAGTTAATTCGCCCCAAATCGGTAGCTAAGGGTGTGTACGACACTGTCTAAAAAATGTAGTAGCTAAGGGTGTGTCGTACACCCTCGGCATTTGATATACAGTATGGGTGTCACCCTGACTGTCTATACGGTAGGGTCGCGACTACAGGGGGTCAAAAGTTCCAAACAGCGGGGACATTATAACGTGAACGCCGCATAATATACATGAGCTCGTGACGCATCGAAACGTAATAAATATTAACATAGCAATAATGTTTCCATTATTTATGAAATCTTTAGTAGCGGAATTTCATTTCACAAAATCATATTGTTTATTTTTTGTATGAACTGGCGTTTCACCGGGCAAAAGAAAAAATTGACAAAGCAGATATTGGCGAGCCGGATCTGTTGCGACAGCGGCAGAACCAGGAGCATCCTTTTCGTGCCAGGTGGAACTGAACACGCCACAAATTCCAGGCTGTCAGTCTCTCCAATTAGATAAATTCAACATAATTTTTGCTGTGGTAATCATAAAATATGTAAGAATCATCCCTTTGAAATGACGTAACTCAAAGACGGGCGATCTCAATAAAACTGCATAGTCGGCACAATAACGTCATACAAACATTGCGAACAGACATTGTTAAATATAGGACACGTCGTTAAATAATGCTTGAACACTGGAAACCCAACGATCTCCGCGAAGCAACTAGTAATATCCTTATTTTAACTTTATATTATATTCCCACCCACATTGGTTTTTGTAAATACTAACTATAAATGTGTTGCTATAAGTAAATTGTTTTGTTTTATTAAATGATTCTGATGCAAACTGTATTACGAGCATGCTATATAAACATTTCCAGTTATATTATTATATATTTATTTTATTGCCACGTTTTCTGTCAACATTAACTAAACCTGTATTCCCACCTACCGTAGGTAGTGGGCCTTGATTGTTCCCAACAACGTAGGTAGTGAGGTTTGTATCATTTAATTTTATTCCCAACTACTGTATTGGTGGTATTCGTTGTGCCCTAAAAAATTACATTAAATTTGATGACACTCATAAAGTCGACAACGGCTGGTCGGATTGTTGTTTTTGAGGACTCAAAACGTTTGTATTAACGCCAACTCGAGCGGTTGTGAGATTTAGATGCGTAGCTCCACATCTAGACCTAATGTCACTGAAAAACCCTATTTTCAAACTGTTAGGTCATAAAATTTTTAATACGTTTTGATTAATTGAAGAAAAAACTATTTTCACAGCTTTACGTTACAAAACTTGTAAATTTGCTAATTTTAATTTCATCGTCTTTAACTGTTGTACGAATTCACGTACGGTTTTCACACAAAGGTGTATAAAAGCCTTTGCTTCTATATCTATGTTGCCAAGCTCAGACCGATAAACCCATCTTTTTAGGATATAATTTCAAATTCTTTGGATCTCATTCATACTTGTTTCTTACACATATAAGTTGAATTGGTATACTTTTTGATTCCCATCTTTTCGAGACACTACA
This sequence comes from Trileptium ribeirensis, assembly GCA_030248225.1. Classification (NCBI taxonomy): domain Eukaryota; kingdom Metazoa; phylum Nematoda; class Enoplea; order Enoplida; family Thoracostomopsidae; genus Trileptium; species Trileptium ribeirensis. The sequence continues at coordinate 5,841 of JASANE010029340.1, read as the reverse complement.
GCCTTAGCAATTCACGATTCAGAAAATTAATGTAATATTTTCAAGGAGTCTCTACGGTATTTAATTACTCCCAACTACATTCAATTGGTTTGTCTTGAGGGGAACTGGCGCGGTTTTTAGACTTAGATTCCTGGCTCCACATCCACATGTATTGTCACTAAAAACCCTATTTTCATACTGTTACGTTGTAGAATATTTAAATTGGCTAATTCATATTTCAACCTATGTCAATCCTGTACGGGTTCACATGGTATTTTCATATATGAAGGTATAAAAGCCACTGGTTTTTTCTTCCTTGACGCTAAGCTGAGACCAACCAACCCATCTTTTTAGGCCTAAATTTCAAATTTTTTGGATCACATCAAGGACTTGATTCTTCCATAGCACTTCCTAGTTCGAACGCTCCCGTGTGAATCTAAGTCATGACACCCTGATATGACCACCCTTGCCTCCATTTTTTAACTCGTGTTCAGTGCCCCATTCAACCCATGTCTGTAGCTTTACCACCCGAAGAACACCAACGTCACGCGGCTGCACTTCCTCATAACCCCGACACCACGCAACCAGGGAGACATTTCCGAGGGTTTTTAATGCCCTTTCTCCGTCGTCGTCCATTTGTCAACCGTGAAAGAACCGTGGGCTCCGACCGCCCTGAGGTACATTTGCCAGAATCACTTAGGACAGTCAACATCATCGGGTCCGCTGCCGGACCTAGAGTATCTTTGCGGATAGCAAAAAACGCACGCCAGGTCTTGGCGCCGAGAAACTGTACGCCGAAAGTTTCGCTAGACAGCACACCCAAAGTAAGGTGGATATAGACCGAGGATAGAAACATACAGGGGAAATGAGACCTTATTCTCGAATCCAAATGATGTCGCGGAACCGGAAAGTTTCCACTCTTTTTGTTTTTTGACAAACCTAAAAAGTAGACCCGCAGTGACCAACTTATTATTTGTGTAAACTTGTTTCTCCGGGAATGTTAGGTCTACACACACACGACAGCCGCTGCCAGGGTCCATAATAGTATTAAAATGCCGCCCCGATGTAAAAATACTTAGATTCTAATCGTGACTAGTGCAGCCACTGCCGTCGCCCCAATTTTCATTGATCCAGTATTTTGGTATGCGGGCTCACCACTTTTGCTTTATTCCATTTAGTCTGTAAACTAGACATCTTCCTCTCCATAACCATTCTATTCAAGCAGATCTGACGCCCTATTTGTATTTGCCGGCTATCGATTTATCCTAAAGGAAAAAACACTGTAGATACTTTATTGGACCGCAGTAAATCTGAGGCAAAACAACATGGGTAATATAACAAATGAAATAGCACAATTCACAAGTTCACTTTTATGTACCAGATTCATTTGCACGAGTGCCAAGCCCCGAATCGCGGGGTGATACGTGAGTCTAATCAATATTTTGCTCATTTGAAAACTATCTTGGTTTTTCCTAGAAAGCTGTTCCCCATTTTTTTCCAGAAAAAGGTGGCTTGCGCCCAAAGTTATGGCTTCCCAGGTAACAAGCCAATTGCTTTACACATAGGTTATGGAATGACCTCGCCAGGGTCTAAAACCATGTTAGCTGGCTTTGCTTAGCCAGACCTATGCATACACCGGTGACTATAGCAAAATGATGCTTGATTCTAATTCGACCTCTCTTGGCGATGTCCTTTTGATTACTGAAATTCTGGACACTATATTGTCATAGTTCCGGAAATACACGTTTTGAAGCATTCGTGGAGTCACTTGCACAATTTCGGCCAATGTGAGATGGGGACCTCTCTCCTCATAGTTCCACCTACCTCAGCTTAAAATATCACTGGCGTTGAAGCTTATCCGAGAGTTACTGAAGAGATAAAATTAGTTGAGTGTCCATGCCGAAACACTGTGAGTCTAGATCGACGTTGCTTGCCCATTTAAACCGATTTCATTTTAAAGAAGTTGACGAGGCATCTGCCGTCGCTGCGCGCCGTGGGAGTGCACGTCTAGGGTTCTATTTAAATTGTAATTAAAATCTACGAGGCAATGTACTCAGCGACTATCTTCGTTTTATGCTTAGTTTTCCCTTGACCTGCATAGTAACTGACCCCACCCTTTTCTTTTGCTACAATGCACCTTTTTGAGATATGTGCCAAGTTCGCACATAGCCACTGGTCGTCAATAAGACACAACTCGCTGGTCAAAACATGCCAGCATTAACACTACTTAACAAGAATTTTGTTGCTCAACCAACACAAACAAACAGGCGACAAACGTACCGAAACCACGCGCTGGTCAAAGTGGAGGTTTACAATGAAGAGAAGAATACAGCACTTTCGGGTGAGCAAGTTAATTACATTTTTTTAATATTTTCTTTAATTTTAGGACATCGATGTGGAGTAGGCGACCCGCGGAGGTAAGAAATTTTAAGATTGGTCGTACAGTGGGCCAGTCAGAGGCCCTTTTGCGTGGTAAATGTGACAATTATAAAGGTTAAGACTTGGTTATTTAGACCCACAGCGGACCCGTGGGGGTCGATGGCTCACGTTTCCAGCTGAATATGCGGTAGATTATATGTTCATGGTATCTAGCTCTAAAAATTAGAGAATTTTAAATTTTTAGTTAGTCTTTTAAAGGTTTAAAAATACGCTGATGTGCTCAAAATAGAGCCCTAAGTACTTACCCGTAAAAATTGAGTGCCCCCGAATGTGCGATTTGGGACCCCTGCTGTGCGCTAGTGGTAGATTAATAAATTAAATCTTTCTCAGTTGTAGTCAAAACCCAAAATTTTAGGAGAGGCCTAGATTTCTCCGGTTACATAAAAATTGTACTCAGGAACAAGCGCCCTCTGGCTACGTATTAAGTATGATGACACTAATAATAATAATAGAGCACCAGGATTGGTCTCTCGAGGCCTAAATCGCAATAAAATACCCGAACCATGATTAGTGGAAAATTCTGGGCAGTGCACCCGTATCCGTTCTGATACGCAGTGACCTGGTCATACATACAACGAAATATCAATATATAACTATATATCAATTACGAATGCGCAACTGGATCGGTCCTAAAATGCCGAATCACGAATGGCAAAAAACACAAACATGATGTGTATGAGTAGTCTGACTGGTGCCCCTGACCAATCCGGGTGCATGTACACCCATTCAAGAACAATTTAAAACGCTCTGCAGTATTTTAGCGGTCCAAGGTACAGAGAACGATTGCTCCTAAGCTGATAACTCTTATAATATAAGTAGAAATCGTCGGTCTAACCATATATTTTATTAATTGCGTTCCCCTGTATTTTATAGTACAAAATAGGCCCGAAAGCGTTCAAACCGGCGAATGGAGCGTGATAGACTACGAACCATTGCAAATAATGACAATTTATTTTATATAAGCAAGATAATACGCGTTCAAAATTATGTACCGAAACCATGCTCCGCTGCTGCCCGACCGCCCTTGCGCCGTAACATCACAATATTAAAGGTCAATTTCCGGATGACTATGCATATCTCAGGATTTTACATATCACTGCGATCACCTCTTGAAAACTCACTATACATCACAACTAGTCGATAGTTTTACTGAATCAGCCAGCTAATCACGGGCTTTGGGTTGAATGTTACGTAAACAATTACTGCCTCTGAAGATTCAGGCTGTTTGGCTTTGATTCTGGTGCTTAAGCAATGTTTAGGACCTTCCGACATAAATATATCTTATTTTGTGTTAAAATTGTGTGTATTTGACGCTAAATAACATTATCTCTCTAAACTCCGAAAGTTTAATCCTATGATTATTTGCAAAGCGAGTGGATACAGCTAAGTGTGTATACCTGTTTTTGACTTCACAGTAGTTTCAACCATTTTGCTATAACAGGCAAAAAATCACCGAGTGTAGCTACAGACATACATTTGTTAGACACAACATAAGCGAACTTCAGCGTTTACAAGTTGTAGTTTGGCGAAGAAATACCATTCACTAATATTTATATTTCGGTTCAAATTTTTGTAGTCCCAATCAACTTAGACATCATGCCTAAGATTTGTCTTAAACCATACTTATTCATAGGGGATTATGAAACCGAGGCTTGGGGCACCATCGATATACGCTGATTGGGAGGTAGCCCGAATCCTCCACGGCTCCACAAGCGGCCAAGGTGGAAAATTTGGCGAAATCGGCGAGGATAAGAAAAAATTGAGCGAAATGGACTTAAATCGGGGACAAATTGGCAACGAAAAATTTTTGTTCCAAAAGAATTTCAAAAATTTATACCCCAGGCAGATTAGATCTGATCCCTCCAACGAAGCACCCCCGGGGACTTCGTGCTTGTATACGTTAACTGTAAATATAAATATGTGCATACCTTACTTTAATTACCTAAAAATATAAATTTTTTGAACTAGCTCATTAATTAAATCGCGCGACTTTACTTCGAATTCAGATAGATACTTACGGTTATATATAACAATGAACAGGATAATTATACAATTACATCGATAATATAATACTAAGCGCCTAGATGGGCGAAATCCCATCTACTAACTGTAAAAATTGTTGGACTAATACTTGAAAAAGGCAAACAAAAGATAAAAACATCAGGCATAACCAAAAACAGAATCCTGAGGCATAAGCAATGTAATAAATCGTCATCATATACTAGTCGCCATGCGATTATAGTGCAGAAAAGAGCAGACATTAGGTTGGACTATCGGCGTCGTAGATTTCAACTTACACACAGTCGAAAGTAGTAAAAGGCACTATTAGATACCTATATCTTTGCGGCAAAATAGCAAAATAGGTTATACATACATCCTTTCTATAATATTGTGGATTTGGTACAAAAATGGATATTTTTCTGGAATTTAGTGCACGAAAGGCCCAATGATAGTTCGGGATAAATATGAATAAATTTAGATATATATTTGATATAAAGCAACAAGATAGGCGCTGCAAAGATTACATTTTATTATTGACATTATTAAATATCATACCGCACGGCCAATGTAACTTTTCGGGACGGAATTGAAATACATGGAATGCCATTCTCAACATAATAAGCCTAATTCGAGGGCTAGGTAGCGGTCATAGATATGCTAGTGATTTTCTGATTTTAGCCGGTGGCTCTAATAGCGCACGTAGGCGTAAATTCTACCAAAATCTATACCTGATATATTAATCGTCTCGGTCGGCAGATTCCCAACAACATTAAAAATTCAACCGTGTTTGTTTAAAATCAAAATACATCTTTAACCCTAGCTATGTAATATACCATGATATATATTAACCGCCACATGATTTAACTCAGAATAGCATGACGGAAATTCATCTGGGCCGTCGTTGTCACATCTACAGCTTAATAATGGCTATAAGTAGTGAAAGGAACAACTGGACGACTATACCTTCGCTGCAAAATAGAGTAATGGGTTATATTCCATTCTATAAAGCTGTGATTTTGCACAAAAATTGCACATTTTCTTTAACTGCACTAAGGCCTAACGGTAGTAGGGAATACGTGTGAAATTAGTTAGGTATGTATAATCTATACTTTGGTTTATTTACAACGGGGGGCAATGGAGAAACCACAAAATCGAAAAAAATTTTTGTCCTAAAACTGACCGAAATATTTTTCTGAACCACATCGTCCAGCTGAATTGAATGGTACCAAAGTCGCTGTATCTTGAAAATCGACCAATTTCGGCCTGGGGGGCGCTACTGGAAAAGGCATCAAAAAATTTATACAGTAACATTAAGTAACGATCAAAATTTGCATCTATATGTGCTTCCTTGGATCCATTGGATTTTGGACACTGTTTTTGTCAGCTAACTAGTTAGAACCACAAAATGTAATCGCATTTAAC
>JASANE010029339.1:0-34697 GCA_030248225.1 Trileptium ribeirensis | reverse complement strand
ATATGTGTTTTATCGAATTTGGAGCACTAATGTCCAACGATAGTTGTAAATAGTAACGATGTTAAGTCATTCCGTTCTGCACGCAATATACAACTTATCTCGGGATATGTGTTTTATCGAATTTGGGGCACTAATATTCAACGATAGGTGTAAATAGTAACGATGTTAAGTCATTCCGTTCTGCACGGAATATATAACTTATTTCGGGATATGTGTTTTATCGAATTTCGGGCACTAATACCCAACGATAGTTGTAAATAGTGACGATGTTAAGTCATTCCGTTCTGCTCGGAATATACAACTTATTTCGCTGCAGATATGTGTTTTATCGAATTTGGGGCACTAATATTCCAACTATAGTTGTAAATAGTAACGATGTTAAAGTCATTCCGTTCTGCACGGAACATACAACTTATTTCGGGATATGTGTTTTATCGAATTTGGGGCACTAATATCCAACGATAGTTGTAAAACGAAAGTATGTCATTCCGTACTGCACGAATGTTAAGTCATTTCGGGGCTCCGTGCTGTAAGCCTATTCCTAGCTTTCCTTCTGCACGGAATATACAACTTATTTCGTTATATGTGTTTTATCGAATTGGGGGACTAATACCCAACGATAGCTGTAAATAGCAACGATGTTAAGTCATTCCGTAATGCACGGAATATACAACTTATTTCGGGATATGTGTTTTATCGAAGGCCATACACGCTATATAGTTGCGTATTGTTAAGTTATTCGTTCCTGCGCGGAAAGATATACTTTTTCTTGCACAATGATCTCTTTTGGTAGCACTAATATCCAACGATAGTTGTAAATAGTAACGATGTTAAGTCATTCCGTTCTGCACGCAATATACAACTTATCGTTTTTGGGGTTGTAGCTGATGTGTAGTTTCTTCTGCGGGAATACCTTCTTTTCGGGATATGTGTTTTATCGAATTTGGGGCACTAATATCCAACGATAGTTGTAAATAGTAACGATGTTAAGTCATTCCGTTCTGCACGGAATATACAACTTATTTCGGGATATGTGTTTTATCGAATTTGGGGCACTAATATCCAACGATAGTTGTAAATAGTAACGATGTTAAGTCATTCCGTTCTGCACGGAATATATAACTTATTTCGGGATATGTGTTTTATCGAATTTGGGGCACTAATACCCAACGATAGCTGTAAATAGTAACGATGTTAAGTCATTCCGTTCTGCACGGAATATACAACTTATTTCGGGATATGTGTTTTATCGAATTTGGGCACTAATATCCAACGATAGCTGTAAATAGTAACGATGTTAAATCATTCCAGTCTGCACGGAATGTTGCGTGTGGGGGCGCGGAGCGTGTACATTTTGTTCTGTGGAATATAAACTTATTTCGGGATATGTGTTTCATCGAATTTGGGGACAAATATCCAACCACAAACGTAATAGTAAAGAACGATGTTAAGTGATCCCGGATGGTATATATACTTATTTCGCGCTGTCGTTCTTGATTTGGGCCTAATACCCATCCGTTCTGTGGATATTTGGGATGTGTTGAAGGCCAAACGATAGTTGTAAAATAGTAACGATGTTAAGTCATTCCTGATCTGCAGGAATATATAACTTATTTCGTGATATGTGTTTCATCGAATTTGGGGCACTAATACCCAACGATAGTTGTAAATAGTAACGATGTTAAGTCATTCCGTTCTGCACAGAATATGCAACTTATTTCGGAATATGCGTTTTATCGAATTTGGGGCACTAATACCCAACGATAGTTGTAAATAGTAACGATGTTAAGTCATTCCATGAATATACAACTTATTTCGGGATATGTGTTTTATCGAATTTGGGCACTAATATCCAACGATAGTTGTAAATAGTAACGATGTTAAGTCATTCCGTTCTGCACGGAATATACAACTTATTTCGGAATATGCGTTTTATCGAATTTGGGGCACTAATACCCAACGATAGCTGTAAATAGCAACGATGTTAAGTCATTCCGTACTGCACGGAATATACAACTTATTTCGGGATATGTGTTTTATCGAATTTGGGGCACTAATACCCAACGATAGCTGTAAATAGTAACGATGTTAAGTCATTCCGTTCTGCACGGAATATATAACTTATTTCGGGATATGTGTTTTATCGAATTTGGGCACTAATATCCAACGATAGTTGTAAATAGTAACGATGTTAAGTCATTCCGTTCTGCACGGAATATACAACTTATTTCGGGATATGTGTTTTATCGAATTTGGGGACTAATACCCAACGATAGCTGTAAATAGTAACGATGTTAAGTCATTCCGTTCTGCACGGAATATACAACTTATTTCGGCATATGTGTTTTATCGAATTTGGGGACTAATACCCAACGATAGCTGTAAATAGTAACGATGTTAAGTCATTCCGTTCTGCACGGAATATATAACTTATTTCGGGATATGTGTTTTATCGAATTTGGGGCACTAATATCCAACGATAGTTGTAAATAGTAACGATGTTAAATCATTCCAGTCTGCACGGAATATATAACTTATTTCGGGATATGTGTTTCATCGAATTTGGGGCACTAATACCCAACGATAGTTGTAAATAGTAACGATGTTAAGTCATTCCGTTCTGCACGGAATATATAACTTAGTTCGGGATATGTGTTTCATCGAATTTGGGGCACTAATATCCAACGATACTTGTAAATAGTAACGATGTTAAGTCATTCCGTTCTGCACGGAATATATAACTTAGTTCGGGATATGTGTTTTATCGAATTTGGGGCACTAATACCCAACGATAGTTGTAAATAGTAAGGATGTTAAATCATAGCGTTATGCACAGAATATACAACTTAATTTGGAATATGTCGGAGCAATATATACTGGTAGCCTTATGTATAATAACCACGATATTACGCTCTGTGAACGAGAACAATCAGGTGCCAAAATATAAATATTCAAAATATTGTTATTTTACAACAGTGGATATATATTTTATTAAGAATTTATCTTAGCTTTAATTATTCAAAATTTGTAATTATTCAAATATTTCTCGAATTCCAACAATCACCTTCGATCAACCCACTCAGCAATCGCACGTAATTGCAGTTTGATGAAAGACACAAAATTTTGCTCAAGTGCTCGGAGCATTATTTTCAGTGGTTGCGCATTTGCAAAGCAATCCCGTTAACCAAGCTACGTACATGGGGCAGGGGTTAGCGGTGCAAGCGTACAAGTTTTGAGACAATCTTTTGTCATACGCTTTGTGCAACTTTTTCGGTATGTGGGCCAGTGAGCCAAACGCTAAAATGTCACACATTAATGTTGACGCTGTTTTTACAACCATTTTAGCACTCACTGGCCTTTTTTCTCACGTTATGTTACTGAGAATTTATGAATGAATAATTATTCTAAATTCTTTACGATTTTCAAATATTGACATATGGAAATCTGATGATATACATAGCTGAACATTTCCAAAACGTTTTTAGCATTTTTAATTATTATGAGTTGGAGAAATGATTAATGGCAAAAATTTACTATATGTTTAAAGAATTTTGTGTCGGACTTCTTTGTTTCTGTCAAAAGGTCAACCAATGTAACCAGCTTATTTTTTATTTTTTCGACAATTTGACTGTCAAGAATGTTCAATATTTTTTGTTGCTTTCTGTCGTTTTCTAGCGCATACTTTTGGAATCAGATTTCGAACAAATGTATAAGTTTGTCCAATGTATTAAATTGGTTCAACGTAAGATCATTGCTATTAAACCCTTCCATAGACGTAAGTATTTTTACAAGTTCTCCTATCTAAACACGAAGTAATATAGAAAGCTCTACAAGTGAAATATCTAAATATTTGTGTAGGCCTAAATAACTAAATAAATAAGGCCAAAATATCTGTATTCCTGAAATATTTGAGTCTCATTATAAAGATAAATAAAGCTACGTTAATATCGTTATTATCGGTCCTTTCAACTCAGTGAACATAGAAAAGATACACAAATCCAATGTAAAGTGAACTTTTTGATATTCCAATATTTTGTATATATAAGTAGAAATTCATTTGCTTGTTTATGCGCAAAAGACTCGTTTGCCTAAACTAATCCTGAATATCATATGATACCGTTTACGTACAAAACGCGCAGGATACGTTTAAGAACGGACCACGTCAAGCTTTCTCCCAGTGGGTTATGTCAAGTTTCAACTCCCTCGAATAAATTTATAACGTTTTGTCTCCTCAAGCTGAAGGCTAAGGCTTAGCTTAAGCCCAGGTCTGAACTTAAGTCTAAGCCTTAGTTTAAACCTAACCCTAAGACTTAGCATAAGCTAAAGAATTAAAATTGAAATTTTTGGCCAATTGTAGTCATGTCAAATTTTTATCTCCTCTATTATAGGAGGGGACGCTTGACCTAAACACATGGCTCGGCAGGGCAGGAATATATGTCAACAGTGCAAAACGTAAGTCGTTCTACATGACTATGGTATTTTTTACGATAATTTTACCAGACTTCCCACGAAGTGGCGTTTGAATCACGTTATCAATAGTTATATTTCTAAAAGCGAAAAAATATGATACAATTTTACAGAAACAAACGAATTGAATACACTATATAGTATTTTTGAACGTTGAAACTTGGATTATATTGGAAGTAAATAAAAAAACTCGGAATCGCAGTGCTTGTGGATCCCAGCTGTGTTTTTGGCCTCCTTTGGAATTTATGCTACGCTAGCGCGCCTCGTTTAAAGAAATAGTTGTGCCTCGCCAGTAGAGGTGCTCTTTGTATCCATAACCCCTAAATAGGCTACGTATAGAACAATAGCCTGTTTTTCTAATTGAGGTTCGAATGCGCAACTGTACAGGAACATCTACAGAAGCACGTTGGATTGACAGGCTAGGTCAACGCAGAATTAGCGAAATGTTCTACTTACAGCACTCAAAATTTGAAATGTCGAAACATAGGCTTCATCTGCTCCAACCGCGGTACCTGGCGCCCAGATTACTAATTATGTGGGCCTAAGACGACCTTAGCGTTCATAAAAATTAGTTCAGGAATTCCTAACCATATTCTACGATGACGCATGCATTTCCTGTTGGCAAGTTACGGAGTCAAAATGTTCCAAAATCCGAAATATTAACAGTAATTTTATAACCATGGTCTCATTATGTCCAGTAAAGGACATATACAAAACAACCCATGCATCAAAGTTTCTAACTACTCTAAGTATCAGGAGAAACTTAAATAGTGTTGACGACACAAATACTGTATTTTTAAAAGAAAACGTTGTGTTGCGAAGACGATGAATTATAATTTTTGCATGAGCTCAAACGAGCAAGTGCAGGATTTAGCATATCAAAAATAGTAAAAATCATTCGAGAAAAACAGGTTATAGCTTTTACATGGATTTTTTTACTGTTATAGTTATGTGGTCTTTACTTCAATTTTCTGAAAAGCACAACTCTTGGCTTTAGTAATTGGAATCATTATCGTAGCTATAAAGAGTGTCGGATTTTATACCCATGTTGAATCACGAACCGGAAGCATCGCTGGGAACCATCGGTCAACGGCTAATTCCAACAAATTCGTTCTGTGTTTCTTGGAGCTAGGCCACTTCCAGTAAACCATGGACAGACTTGCAGAAATAGCCGTCCTGAAAATTTGGTAAGGCCCCAGTCCTGATGCACACCTGGCCTAGTGACATAAATTAGTTCTCCGAGCGTAAAGATTTGGTCAGCCAATGAATGCACAAATTCACCACCAACTCTTCGTTGATGTTAAGATCATGGCACCTTTGAAGGAGCCCAAAACCCGACTGTACCAAGCTTCCCGAGGACGAGTTCGAATTAACCAACGTCTAACTTAACTTTAACTTAACTTAACTTCACTTAACTCAACCTTTAACTTCACAATCAAAACATGACAAGAAGAGTTGGATTGATATTCTTTGGATTACGTTTCAGATAAAACAGTTTCTAATTAGAAACTGCTAATCACAAACTCCGAATAGAATTTGGTCACACATCTCTGCTAATAATTTCGATTTAATTGTAAGTATTCGTTTTTTACACAAGATATATACTGTTTCGGTAATTACGTTGGTTAAAAGTATTCAATAGCATTGTTCCTTAAATGGGATTATGTCCTTATGATTGGATTAAATACTTTAAAGCAGACTCTTATCGTTGGGTTTACCCTAGGTATTAATAGTAACAATTAATTGTTCGACTTCTACCGCGTAACCTTTGAGTAAACTAAACTACTGCTGTAGCAATCTTCATGATTTTTTGCAGTGGCTGAACAATTTAGAAGGATCCATGGGCTAGGATATACAGGGTGATCTAAATTGTATTCCCCCCAAACGTGTAGTGGTTTTGAAATGGTTTCGCTGTATCTCTCCGCGAAATTCGGGCAGCTAGCTTTCCGCAATTTATATTTATCACGTTGGTCAGGTTTATTTGCTGTTAATCACTTTCTACCAGCTCTGTTTATTGCTGTTACTTTGTTTCCACTCTTAATTATTAACACTAGGACACTAGTACAACGACTCAAACCTCTTTGGGCACCTCATACAACAGTTCACATGATCCGCAAAGTAATGCAGCACACGCTTATTAAAACGTGGCCGATTGGTCTAGCGCGCTGTACCGTCCTACCAATCCAAAAGGCGTGGGTGCAATTTCCGCCGGTTACCTGAATTTTTACATTAGCAGTGGTTCTATTGTTCCAAGCAAATAAATGACTCTTCTAACATATAAAATCATTATGGAACAAACATGGCGCTAAGAAAAGACGATTGAAGACATTGCTATGTCGTTTTTTCTGTTGATGTGGATTGATAAACGATGGCACTTATATGCCAAATTCAAGGCAACGTAGGTTCACAAAAATATTAACGAACACAACTATGGAATCATGGATCACAATACCAGGCTTCAGGTTGAATATGTAATCCCAAAATTGTAGAAATGCAATGGTCCGTGAGGAACATCTAGTTACTAGTTAGGGGAAAGTTGCAAAAATACAGTTCCGCATCAGATTTTTGTGCTAGTTTTTGCCTCAGTTGAAATCAATATTGATATAAGTAGCCAAAGATAGCCTTAAATTTTGGCTAATGGTGAAGCTTGTACTCATGACATGATAGTTTTGCTTTTAGACACATACTATTGATCACAATGTGACAAATATACTACAATGTACCTTCAACACACTGCATTTATTGCAGCTTAGCTGCAATGGTTTATTTCGCACTTTCTAGCAATTACAGATTCCGAAAAGTTCCCAGCTCAAAACGGATGTATTCATCCGTGGTTGTAAATCGTGGTCAAGGAATAATCGTGACTTAGGATTTATTGGTAAATTTTGACAGATACGAATAACAAAATTGACACGCCATATAACTAAACCAAACCTGAAATCGCTAAATATGCATGTCTATAAATATTAGCGAAATAGCTTACTTTGCCGGTATATGTAACTTCAATCCACTGCAATTTATAGTAGTGCATTAGCTTGTTTCGCGATTTGTAACAGTTTAAAATTCCGCAAGTTCCCAGCTCAGAAAGGACCTATTCATCCGTGGCTGTAAATCGTGGTCAAGGAATAATCGTGACTTAGGATTTATTGGCAAATTTTGACAGATACGAATAACAAAATTGACACGCCATATAACGGCCAAACTTGAAATCGCTAAATATGCATGTCTATAAATATTAGCGAAATAGCTTACTTTGCCGGTATATGTAACTTCAATCCACTGCAATTTATAGTAGTGCATTAGCTTGTTTCGCGCTTTGTAACAGTTTAAGATTCCGCAAGTTCCCAGCTCAAAACGGACGTATTCATCCGTGGTTGTAAATCGTGGTCAAGGAATAATCGTGACTTAGGATTTATTGGCAAATTTTGACAGATACGAATTACAAAATTGAGACGCCATATAACTAAACCAAACCTGAAATCGCTAAATATGCATGTCTATAAATATTAGCGAAATAGCTTACTTTGCCGGTATATGTAACTTCAATCCACTGCAATTTATAGTAGTGCATTAGCTTGTTTCGCGATTTGTAACAGTTTAAAATTCCGCAAGTTCCCAGCTCAGAAAGGACCTATTCATCCGTGGCTGTAAATCGTGGTCAAGGAACACTCGTGACTTAAGATTCATTGGCAAATTTTGAAAGATACGAATTATAATATGATACGCCATATAAAGACTAAACCCGTAAACAGCTAAATATGTATATCTATAAATATTAGCGAAATAGCTTACTTTGCCGGTATGTGCAACGCCCACGTGTCCCTGTGACTTGATTAAATCGCAACCCTTACAATTTAAAGACGGAGGCAAATTTCTTTATAGCAGAATACTTTGTCGAAGCCACACATTTTAAACCCAAAATTACGTATATTTTGTCTCTTAACTTCCAGTGAATTGATCTATATGCCACAGATTTCAATACGGTTACTCTATGTTTCTAGACCATTTATTGCTCGCAAAAAGGCGTGATAAAATGTTCAAAAACTATCGGTTCTTCACTAGTTGAAAATAGCAAGCCATTGAATTTTCCTGTTTTAGTTTACATAGACGAGCATAACATTAAACGACATTGTTAACCCAACGATCTCAGCGGACTATCTAGTAGCTAGTTAGGTAGGTCGTTGGGGAAGTAAACAATTTTTGACAAACAAAATATCCGCTATGCAATGTATATTTTCAAGGTCCCCTGTTTAATGTCATGAATCCCTTAGGGGTACGTTATTACGGACTTCTAGTGATAGTAATTGAGTATATATTCCTTTATAGCAACTTCGTGTGCGCCTTTGTCGCACTTCCGTCAAAACACTTGAAACTAACAGAGCAGGAGCTAACACATTAATAGTTGGCGTGACCTAGGGTTACCGACCTTCTAGTTATAATGATTATATGTTAGCGGTTGGTTACACTGCTAGCATCTGGCTTTATATTCGATCTATAGGTTACATTATGCCTTTTGGTTCGAACACCACCCTATTGACTGAGCTATCTCAGTAGAATAATTAACAAATTGTATGTCTATAATTGATTATATTTACCGTACAGGAGACATTGCTTAATCTTTAAACGAATTGTATACTTTGACAGCGAAACAAAGTTCACTGTTTCAGTAGTTAACTTTTTCCCTCAAATAGCCACATGTTTCTAACGGCGTGCAATGCCGCGCGATCCGCTGAGTTTATCGTCGGCGTGAGTTTGCACGTGCGTAGTCGTTCGCTCGGCTTGTTGCGCGGTTTCTTAAGGAACCGATCAATAGCTTGTAAATACCACAATGGCTAACGTACTAGACTCTCAGTAAAACGCTCCACATTCAATCTGCCGGCTCCGCGCAAAAGCATCGTCAACATTGTGTGAAACACACAATAACTCATGCGAGGAAGGGTTAAAGATTTGATAATTTGAGAATGCATTTCAGGATTGTTGTATATATCGATAATCACTTACTGTGATAACAGTAACAATGCGCAATAACAAATATTGGAAACCTAATTTACCAGAAATACACGTGGCCATTGTTGGTGCGAATGGTTCAGGGAAATCAGGTATGTTCTTTACAATCCGCGGCATAAATTATATTATTAATAAACTGAAAACATATTCGGATATTTCTTTGTTTGTAGGTCAAATATTTACCTGAATGACGAGCATTTATATTTAGTTGGTTCAGGTGATCGTCGTGAAGGGCGTTATATTTATCCCTGGCAGTATATTATTGTTGGAGTGTTACCCCATGATGACTTGTGCCAATCTGTTTGTATATGAAAAAGAAGTAATGTGAATCTATGCGAAAAACTTTAAGCTCTAATCCATTTTCACAACAATTAATTTGCTACAGTAATATTTTCTTACACTTTGCCCTCGTTGCGGCCCAGGTAGTCCTGAGCGGCATTATGTTATATCGTTAGAAAAAGAACAGCTTAGAACGGGGTGTTCGTGGGCGGCAGCCTCGACTTTGACTTAGGTTTGAGTCTTTGTCTCATATAAGGATCTAAGCTTAGGCTAAGGCTATGGCTTAATATATCGAGAACGCCATGGCATGCATTACATTTTGGCCCCTCTGGGCTTACCTTGGCCCTGCTTGCAATCGTAAATACTTCCCTGAAATTTTATGCTATCTCATCTAATGGCTTTGTCTGAATATACATATCTCCAGGATTGCAACCCCGCTCGGCTCGTCGTTATTACATACTTTGTTTGTGCAATCGTCGGTCTTGTATCTGCAACATATGTCCAACAATAGCGACCATATCATAATATTAACAGCGTTAAGTAGTAACAAGTTAGCATTATTGTGTGTGCAACGATAGCAACGATAACTACATATTGTCGCAGCGTGTTTATTGCAAATATATACAAGATGTTTCGCAAGAACCGTTGTGTTACTACAATTTTACGGACATACACCTGAAGCCTGTTATATTGCTATCTGTGCTCCTAGAGATTGGTTAATATTTGTGAACCTACATAGTGTCGACTTGGACACATATAAATTCACCGTTTATCAATTCACATGCACAGACACATAACAAGATCTTTTATCAACTTTTGTTAGTGCCATGTTAGTTCCATAATGTATTTTTATGTTTAGAGCATCGTTTATTTGCTTGGAACAAAAAAATCACTCCAAATGTGAAAACTCAGGTGCCGGCGGGAGTTGAACACCTGTCTTTAGGAATGGTAGGACGGGACAGCGCACTGGATCATACCGTCTCGTTTTAATATAGGCCCCGTGCACCTATATTGCGGTCATTTGAACTGTGGTTCTGGTTTTTCAGAAGGGCTAGAAACGCTGGAGATATTATAATGTTAGTAATTTAGAGCGGGTAGAATGTAATTAACCGCAATATACCGGAAAGATATGACTATAATAAGCAGAGAAACGTAGCTGTGATATAATTTCGCTATAATTTCGCGGCTAGAGAAACGAAAACCGCTGCAAATCTGATACATTTTTGCAAGGGCGATTTGTATCACCCTTTATACCCTAGCCCATGCGTCTTTTTACTTTGTTCAACCACTGAAAAAATCGTAAAAGTTGCTGCAGTAGTTGTTTAGTTTACTCGAAAATTGCGCAGCAGCAGAGGAACAGTTAATGGTTGCTATTACCTGGGGTAATCCCAGCGATTGTGTAGCGTATTGAATATAGCTTCAGTTCCACCCACAATATAAATGCGGCCGCTCCAACTGCAGGATTACCGTATATGGCTGCTACTACACATTAAATATGAATTGGCTGTTACCTTTATGTTATTTGTGGTGTAGATATAGATGGTAACCTCGCACAAACCTACGAGGTGTTGTTGGCAATATTTGACCCGTAGTTTATATTTGATCGTGCAACGATTTGTTTTGCGTATGATGCTAGTGCATACAGGGTTAATGCATAAGTGTCCGTAGGGTGGTTAGCCTCTGGCCGTCTGCCCCTAAGGCATATTTACCCTCACCTACCTACCTGCACGCCCAAGGCCACAATTGACTGAAATTGGGAAAATTTTACCAAAATTGGGTACAATTATTAGTTTCAAAAAATTTCAGAAATTTAGCATCCTCTGACTAGGTCCCCGCGGTACTCCGTTTCCGGAACGTTCTACCTCTCATGGGTCGACGTAATTTCGATATAAACGGCATAATGGGGTGTTG
Source organism: Trileptium ribeirensis (assembly GCA_030248225.1). Lineage (NCBI taxonomy): Eukaryota > Metazoa > Nematoda > Enoplea > Enoplida > Thoracostomopsidae > Trileptium > Trileptium ribeirensis. The sequence goes on along the minus strand of JASANE010029339.1, from coordinate 23,033 downwards.
CTGTACGCTTTTTTTATGCTAATCATTCGTCATATATACTACAATAAAAACTTGTGATGAATTTTACAGTCCTCCTATCAAAATTGACTTACTTTTTGTATTTTTTCAGCTGTTTTGGAGCAAACATGTAGATACAATGTAGATTCCGCTTGTAGGAAATTTGCCACTTAATGGGTACTAATCATAGCATTTTATTACAGCACTTACTGTCAAATATATAACGAGGAGGTATATTGGCGAATACGATCCGAACTTAGAAGACACCTATTGCAAACGAGACACTATCAACAACCGGGAATATCTTGTTTGGCTGATGGATACTGTAGAAAGCGTATGTCGTTTTGAGTTGTAACCAAATGTACACCTCATGAAAATTCTCGTTTTAACAGAGCACTTTGCTCGGTTGATTGTAAACGCTTTGTTTTCAAAAACTTAAATTAAAAAATACAAATTTAATTTGAGGAAGAACGAAAAAATTTTTATATTTATTTTTAAGCTAATTATGGATAACCTAATTCAGCATTATGCAAAATTGAAGCGTTTACACTACTTAATATACAACCTTACCGCAAGTGATATTTTGCTAAGTTTGCAGGTATCCGGTGCCAAATTAACGCAATTTTCTGTAAACACGATGGTACACTGTTCTAGATCTTTAGAAACGTAAATTTGGAGTTCATGTTTAGAGGAAAGATGAAAAACTAATCTATATTGTGCTTTCCACTATTAGACTCATTTACGGATATGCAGAATTAAAGCGTTTATACAACTCACGCTACGCAGTCTTATCAGAAGCTTTATATCCGGCTGTTTTGCAGACGTCGTCAGCCAAATTCAAGTAGCTATCTGTGATATCACTGAAGCAAACTGAAGCGTTATTTAACTTTCTAGATCAGCTATTTTCGTTATATTCGTTGCTAGCTTCACGCAGCTAATGCATTAAAAGAGGATTTGCTCTCAGGTTAAACAGCTTCCACTATTTGTAGTAGTAAAACTGAGGAGCACCAGTTTCCATGAACAAATTTGTACAAGCGAGAAACCGTGTTAGTGTTTGTCAACAGCAAAATTCTTGTTTTCGCAATTAAATAATTGCAAACACCATTTTTCCGCGCTAATGTTCGTCCAAGTGCTAATAAGCTAATGATCGTCCAAGTGCTAATAAGCTAATGTTCGTCCAAGAGCTAATAAGCTAATAATTATACATATGTTCGACGTATTCTGAGGGTGTTTGGGGAAACCTTAAAGTCCAAATTTAATGTTGGCCCCATGTTTGTGATTGAATGAAGGTTAATATAAAATTTGACTTCATCGGCATCATCCCCAAAACAGTTATTATATCCGCTGACCCGAACATCCAAAGCAGTGCAAATAACAATTGGTCAAATGTTATCACAAAAGCAAATAATTGAAGCGCCGAATAATATTTAAGTTAAGCTTCGTCGTTCTTCATTTCAAAGTCTTCTCACGTTTTAGACAAAATGTGACAAGACTTTTGTCTGAAGTTGTAGTGTCTCCAAAAGATGTGAATCAAAATGTAAACTAAGTAAGTAAATTTTTATGCCTTAGTGCAAGAAAGCAAGTACTTGAAATGATCCAAAAAGTTTGAAATTTCGAATGCGTTGCATGGCCTCAGCTTAGCAACAAGGGCGATAGAAGGCAGGTTGTTGTACCGGTATATATGAAAACTAAATGTAAATATGTATATACAGGTGTGACAGACTATTAAACTAAAATTAGCAAATTTAAATGTTGTAAAAGTTTTATAACGTAAAGCCTTGAAAATAGGTTTTTGCAGTGACAATACGTGATGATGTGGAGCGACTAATCTCAAAAGCACGCCAGGTCTTCTCAAGACAAAAATTTTAAGCCCCCGCCGACATCAATTTGACCAGCCTGTGTTAAATTAAGAGTATCACCGGAATTATCATAATTAAATAATGTAAGGGCCAACCAGTTTAGGACTAGTTAAATAATACATGATCCACTACCTACGGAAGTGTTAAATTAAGAGTATCACCGGAATTATCATAATTAAATAATGTAAGGGCCAACCAGTTTAGGACTAGTTAAATAATACATGATCCACTACCTACGGAAGTGTTAAATTAAGAGTATCACCGGAATTATCATAATTAAATAATGTAAGGCCCAACCAGTTTAGGACTAGTTAAATAATACATGATCCACTACCTACGGAAGTGTTAAATTAAGAGTATCACCGGAATTATCATAATTAAATAATGTAAGGGCCAACCAGTTTAGGACTAGTTAAATAATACATGATCCACTACCTACGGAAGTGTTAAATTAAGAGTATCACCGGAATTATCATAATTAAATAATGTAAGGGCCAACCAGTTTAGGACTAGTTAAATAATACATGATCCACTACCTACGGAAGTGTTAAATTAAGAGTATCACCGGAATTATAATTAATTAAATAATGTAAGGCCCAACCAGTTTAGGACTAGTTAAATAATACATCATCCACTTCCTACGGAAGTGTTAAATTAAGAGTATCACCGGAATTATCATAATTAAATAATGTAAGGGCCAACCAGTTTAGGACTAGTTAAATAATACATGATCCACTACCTACGGAAGTTGGGAATACATCACACTTATATATGTAGATGTATATCTATATAATGGTATTAAGTACTTTTTAGTTCCATGCGATGTATTCTTAACTACCGTAGGTACATATATATGTGTATGTATATATTGTATATATCATATACACCTGTGTTTATACCTTACATTAAAATAATCGTATTTTTCAGGCCAACAAAGATCCTAATCGCTACCTCGCATGGGCTGACATATTTATCGTTATCTATAGTATAACAAACGTAGTTTCATTTGAGTTTGCCGAAGACCTACTAACAATTATAAACGGTCATGAACACACGGCATGTCGCCGACAGCATGTACTATATTTGATTGGAAACAAATCAGACATGGAACGATATCGGTAAGATCAAATTCGCACTCGAGCAAAGTTTTATAAGTCAAATCAAAATATTCAATTTTAATCTTCCATTTTTGAAACTCAATTTTTGAAGAAATAATATTTAGGTAAAAGCTTTTTGTACAATATATCGTCGCCATGGATAAAGATCGAAACATCAACCAAATCGGTTTAATCATTACCAAGCTACAAAGGATAACAGCTATATACGAATTGACATTGGCGTTTAAAATTGTTTTTCGAGTGTTAAGAAACGCCCCGGTGTGTGCACCTGATTAAATAAGTACAGCGGGAATTTGACTTACTAATCGTTCGGTTTCCATTCTTCAAGTGTTGTAATTTAATTTTCTTGCTAATTTTCACATATTACATAAATAGTCCTGACCTACTAGCTTAGTAATACCTTTTGGCGCGTAGTGCTTTATAATTCAATGAACTATCAATGAACAATAGCATATACGCTCATAGCAGGGTAGGGGGATTATCTCCCTGATGTTTGGATGCGGCCTCGGGGTTTCGACGATCTCACCTGGAAGAAAGACTGATCTAAATGAGTCCCCGCCTTGGACGTGCTGGAAATTTTGGCAACAATCGGGCAAAATGAGCAAAAATTGGGCGAAATTAGGAAAATTGGAAATGTTGGAGTAACATTGGTAAAATGAATGACAAAAATTTTTCAAAAATTTATACCCCTGACGACCTACCGCAGTCGCGCCCACTAACCCGCTCTGGCCACGTCCTCTTCGCCCGTCACATCAGCTATCCTCGCCCCCGGGACTTCTGAGCTCGCTCATGTATGACCAAAAGTAACTGTATCATTTGGTTTTCTTTTTGACTCGCAGTGTAACTAAAGATGGGCATAGTATATACTTGTCGCAATATGAACCTTCTACTTTGGACAGATAAAACATTAGGTTTTTGTTTTTTGCCCGTTTAGGTTATTTATAAAAATATATTGCCTTATAAAGATTATATTCGTCCAAACCTAAGTTAGCCTTTATCGAAATGTGCTTCCGCAAACCGCAAGTTATCACACAAAGACTGTTTGGTAGAAGAGATATACAGGTATTTTTAATATAGTAACGAGTGCCTTGTGGCTTGGTATAATATAAAATTGCACTGCTGCAACGACGTTACAGTTTAGTTGCAACATGGCTTCTTCCGGAGGATTATATAGGGACGATTGTGCAGCTCACTCATTCAAAATTATGCTGTCGTACTTCATCGAACTTGTCACCGCCATGCCTATAAATATCTGAACGCACAGCAAACCCTGAATACAATGTCGTATTACAACTTAGTTGCAACATGGCTTCTTCCGGAGGATTATATAGGGACGATTGTGCAGCTCACTCATTCAAAATTATGCTGTCGTACTTCATCGAACTTGTCACCGCCATGCCTATAAATATCTGAACGCACAGCAAACCCTGAATACAATGTCGCATTTCAACAAAAGTAAATAACTGTTAATTGTTGAAGCAATAAAATAATATCAAAGAATCAGTCATTTTATAGGGATATGAATGTATTGGTTCTCTAAAACAGATAGGCAGACTGGACTCCAGGATCGAAAATTTTTGTATTTTATTCCATATATCCTTATCAATTACGATAATAATCGCTAAGACTTATTCGGTATACACATGGTCATTTATTTTCAGGCAAGTCAGCAAAGCTAAGGGTGAAACATTAGCAAAAGAATACGGCGCGGAATTTTATGAAACCAATTGCACAGAAGAATATTCACTGGTGAAGCAAATATTTCATTCAGCAATTCAACGCGCTCAATATCCAGTTCGTTTCGATTCTAAAATAGTTCAAAAACCCAATGCCACATCATCTTCGTCGTCCAATACTGCGAAAAAGTTGAGCGCTTCTTCGGACACTGGCGGCCTAACGATGACCGCATGTACTCCAGGTAGTTCTAGCCGCAATCAAGATCAAGACAGTGCCTCGTCACCGCAATCATCCTCTGCAACCCCGAAAACCGATAAGTCATCAAGTGACTCCGAAAAATCGAGTAATACAGCGAGTGGCGCAAGAACTGCACGTCAGGCATCGAATCCAAGTCCTCTGTCAGCTTCAGCGTACTCATCATCAACTATTCCTATGGCAAACCTTACACGACGTCTTATGAGTAAATCGTCGTCAGATAAATTGGTTCATAAACAAGGCAGCGAACGAAATAATTCAAACAGTTTACCATTGGCTAAGAAAGCTGCTTCGAGTGGTCTTAAATGGTTGAAACGATTTCAACCATAATTGGCACCGAATCGTTTGATGCAGCAACCCTTCATTGCAATACAAACTCCAATGTCATCTAAGTTTGTCATGTATTGTATATTTGTACGTGTGTTGTTATTCGCTGGCCTTGCGATTATATTTAGCAACATCTCCGAAGCGGCTTACTGGTCATTTTGTAGCCAATCAATTCGACGCTCAGTTTAACGCAAAATTTCGGTCAACGTGATAAGAAATACACATTAACTAATGCACAAAATAAGCGTTATGGACGAATTATTATTAGTCAGCGTTTTATTAAAGCTGAAACTAGCTGCGGAGTGGTCAAAAGACTACCAGTATGTCCGCACCGAATTCGTTTTTGAAAGGATTATCGTTACGGCTTACCTTCGACGATCATGCCTGGCATGTTGATACAATTGTTTATTCCGAAAAGGAATTGCTACACACAGCAATCAACCTCATAAAACAACATGTTTTCAAATCTTCAAAGTTTCATTCTCACCTGAGCAGAACTAAAAATGGATTACTTGCTATTATAGTCACCCAAATGGTTTTTGCTGTCAGATGTTCATGACAGCTGACATATGTACTCATTGCCGAATGAACAATTTCATTATGTATTTAGATATCACCAAATCAACTCTTGTTCGAAGTATATACAATGCATCGGTTCCTTAAAGCCGAATGTGTTAAAATAGCAGAAACATTGTACCCCTTGCTCAAAAAGTTATTTGAACTATATGAAATATTTAAAAGCAAAGAACCCGTGGCGTATTTAGAGGTGACCCAATGTACGATAGGTCGGGTTCCAACGCAGAATTTCTGGTCTATTTCAGACACGAATATCCTGTCCTGTAAACGCAGTTTTAAACACAGTTCCTGAAGCTGCGTCGAGTAATTGTAACACAAGGCAAACACTTTTCTAAATACAGCCTGAATGATTTTAAATTATGTCTAGATCATAGCTATGATAATTTCAACTGCATATATTGAAGATATTCAGAGGTTAAATCCCAAATACAGAGACATAATCTGCTGATTTACAGATTAACTGATAGCAATGTTCCGTCCAAGTGCCATTATCTCTAAACGCACTTTTATATTTTTACCATATTTTACGAAAACAACTGCACCACCGCTTGAAATTTCGCTTTGCTCAACATTTAGCTGTACTTTACGCTTTAATCAAAGCTTTACAGTATACAAACAGGCATAAAGCAAAGAAATCTTAGTGAATTTTCAAGCAAAATTGGTACATATTCATAGTAGGTTATTCACTATTTTCAAAGCTGTTCATTTTAACTTGGTCAATAACAGCACTAGGACAAGTCACTACTGTAGGCGAAATATTACCTCGATAAGCCTTGCGCACCCTATCTGGGGCCCGGACTTCCGGATCTTCTACCGTCTCAGAGCCATCACTGACCAGGACACCTTCCAAATGGAAGATATAAGCCAGATTCTCATTTAAGGTGGGAGATAGAATGACCTTAAAATTTAGGGGCTAAAACAGCTTAGGAACTATAGAAGACTAAAAATTTCAATTGACTTGAAACTGAAGTTATTTGGTTTTAGTATGGCGTGAATATTTAATTTAAAAGGGCATAGAACCAATCAATTGAAATAAGTTACAAGCGGTCATATCTTGAAAATTTTTGATAGGCGCTAGAATAGAATGTTTTCAAAATTTTAGTCAGGATGATTGAATGCCTTGGACACTTAGGTTAATATGTAAAGAGTGCTTTGAAAATATAAGTCAACAACATAGACAACTTTACAATTTTAAGTTAAGATCATAGAATGTACTGAAACTTTAAAGTTAAGGACACGGATTAGGTTAAAAGTGTACATTACACTGTTTGCTACCATCCCGTTAACGAACAAGGATCACTGCATTCTTACTATGCCGCCGTTTGTCTTCTAGTACAGAATTTATGGAAACATCATAGAGCAAAATTTAGAATTTGTAATACGATATTGCAGACCATATTTATATATGTGATATTTTTCGGCTTCGTTGGGGTTGCGCGGCGTTGGTTCAAGAAAACTTAAATTTTTGCTAGCACTTACTCCACCGTTTGTAATTCGCAATCGAAAATCCGTATTGATAAAGTGTTTGCTATTCCTGTTGTACTGCAGCGATATCAAAATAGAATTTGTTGATATATATCGAGGTGTCTTGGCGGAAACGTCGTGCAAATTTAGTACTTTTTTCTACACATAGAACAGCTTGTTTTACATAACTACAAAAGTAGACTTTCAGAGAACGCCTAAGCCAAACTTTTAGAAGTCGCTCAATTTTATTCAATTTATTTTACTTATATTTATTCGAGTTGTTTAAAGTGCTACTCGAACTACTATTTAATGAGTTTAGCATTAAATGTATTGAGCATTTTTTCAAACGAAGTCATAGCACTATACTTAACAGCTATCATTAACTCTGCCACCTCGGCAATGAAAACATGCTTCATAGAAACTTCATTGTGGTTCAAACATGCAGGAATCGCTGGGTTGTGGATTTTATGTATGAACCTGCTGGATACTGTAGTATTAACACGTACCTATTGATCACGGACCGGAATGGACTCTCTGAAACAGATTTCAGCATACATGCTCAAGGTCCGAGGTCCCAGGGGATAGCGAGCTGTGCGGGAGGAGAGAGAATCAGCCGGCCAACCGGAAAGGGGGAAGCCATCGGTGGGGGATAAATTTTCGTAATTTTTAGAACTAAATTTTATCGAATTTTGCCCGATTTCTGCCGATTTTTCCTAAATTTTTGCCAATTTTCCCAGGTTTGTGCCTACGCCCCAAATTTTTGCCTATTTTACCTCAACTACAGTCAATTTGTTCCAAAGATTAACTTCCAAAGGGAGGGCGGATCAGCGTCGCTTTGTGGGGAGATGGGGAAGGTCGGAACCTCACGGGGATAATCCCCCTTTTCATTTGAGCATACAAGAACTTCAGCCCTAGTTGTGCATATGATAAGATAAATTATATATTATCCTTTCAGTACAGTCGCTTTGCGGGAGAAAATGACATCACTAACTGTCGAACTAGTTTACATATGCTATTCCTCGTAGGCACGAGAACAAATTTGGTATGGCTTAATGACCAGTTACGTCAAATGGTGCCTTATATTGCTTGGGCTGGTGTAAATATGCCTCAAGACTATTGTGTCCTGTCACAGAACTATTCCTCGTTGTTGAATAACGAAATGTATATATGCATAAAAATAAAAATGTATATACATTGACATATTTTCTTTTACTGTAACGAATAACATTTATTTGACAATACATAACTTTAAAAATAGTAAAACGCAGATTATAAAGGTCTTTATCGAGTTTTTTAGAATATTGTGACCTCGGTCGATTTGCAGTTAATATAAAATCGTAACATCAAGTTGTATTAAACGTTAACCCAACAATATGTCGCTCCGCAACACAGTCTTACATTGCGTAATTGTTTGTGACACATTCTGATAATCTTTAATATTTTTTGTGTATTTCAGATTTAGTGTAGTAGCTTTATCTCCTAAGATCCTAGGAGGATCTCAAAATCATTCTCCAGCTTAAAAGTGTGTGAATACTCAAAAAAGTGCACTTCGAAGTGAAGTCAGCTAATATTTTTCATGAGTAGCTCAAGAGCAGCTCAGTCAACAAGTCGGTGCTCAAGAAGTTTAAAAATTATACCCCCTTTGATCCAAATATACTTTTAAGCATCTATCCCGTAAATCCCTAGGAGACCTTCGAGGCACGGAGTAAGCTAGACGTTTCCATAGATAACTGGAAATCAGCAATTCAAGATTGTAGTTTAGTTGTTTGTTCGTCGCTGTAAGCGGCCAATGTAACATTTGGGGGCGGAAGTGAAATGCATTCCATGGCGTTCTCGATATACTAAGCCTAAGCCTTAGTCTTAGCCTAAGCTAAGGTCCCTATATGAGCCAAGTACTAAGCCTAAGTCTAAGTCGGGGGGCTACCGCCCCCCGAACCCCCCGCTTTAAGCTGTTCTTTGTTCTAACGTTATAACGTCAGGCCCTAAAGGTGACATGGGCCTTGTAAGCAATACCTGTCGGCTTTATTACATTTACCCATAACTGTAGAAAAAAATATGTAGAACCACAGTTTTGTAATGTGATCAGGCCTTGTCAAGAAAAAAACTGACAAAAATAGTTTCTTTTGTATTTTAAGACATCTATTAATCGGTCCTAATTTTTATAAAAGTTTGTTACTTGATAGTTTTGGATGAAAATGTGTCAACGTAATTTTGGCTTCTTTTTGGAAAGAGAGTTTTGTTATTTAAAAAAGGTTATATTGATAAGAAAACCGTTTGAGAAAATTTAACTGGCACACGTAACAAAGGAAAATAACGAACTGTTCAACCAACAAGTTCTTACGATGGATAGATTCAACATAAATGTTTAACTCAAATGGACAAAATTGACCAAAAATTTTAGCTATTTGACTATTTGCATTATATTATGTTATATTCCATCGGCCCAAGTAAGCTTTAGGAGTCCTAGGTTATAACGTCTGAAGCTTAATAGTGCGGAGAGTTCGGGCTCAGACAACGACTTAGACTTAGGATTAGTCCACATCTTATATAGGATGTGAAAGCTTAGGCTTAAGGCTAAGGCTTAGGCATACTCATAGCATATCGAGAAGGTATAGCACGTTACTTGATGCTACATTGGCCCCAATATCGATAACTAGAAAACAAATAGGTGAATGTAAGTAAAGCATGCCCAAATGATAACATTAAAGGGTCGGCGCTTACAATTTGGAGAAATTTGTATATCTGCCGTGTGTTGTTAGGATGCTGTATATGAACAACTCATTCCTAGTGTAAATTTGGTTTGGACCGAACCGAATCGTGATCCACTAAAGGAAAATGACATCTCAATGAGCAAGCCGATTTCATTCCTGTCATTTGGAAGCGGATGAAAGCAAATATTTAAAAATACCTTTGACGGTGGATCTGAAAATCCCTACGCCGTTCAGATATTAAATATATCAGTAGTAAATGCAGCGATAAAGTTATTAATGTAGTTCATTAGTTGTAGCAGTACTGAACTGGCCGCTGTCCAGATATAATTGTGCAGGCCAATGTAATCTTTAGGGGCGGAAATGAAATGCATGCTATGCCGTTCTCGATATACTAAGACTAAGCTAAGGTATAATTTGTAGTTTAGCCTAAGCCTCAGTCGGGTGGCTGCCGCCTATTGAACTCACCGCTTTAAGCTGTTCTTTTTTCTAACGTTATAACGTGAGCCCCTAAAAGTGACATGATCTATTGTACGCAATAAAAATATAATTACCAGTGATACGTCAAACTGATGGTAAGGATTTCAGCCAACGTTTAGACTGGGTCCGTCATAGGCTTAGCATAATATCTGCTGCGTACGAGTAAGACCCGTTGTTCTATGTCGCTTGCTCTGTAGCTCATAGCTTCACCGACATACAAATATTCCAACAATGCGTTACAAATTCTAAATTTTCATGAACGCTTTCTGTGTAATTTATTCGCACAGCTAAATATTCGGTAGATATATAAGTTTGCATGGTTATGATTTGGAAAATTTATAGCATTATTATCGCTACTATATCATGGCTATATATATAGATACATGGAATAAGACAACTTCATCCTGCTTCGTGCAGATTCTAATTGAAACAGCTCTACTGCAAAGTTGTTATAGTAAATTCAGATTATCACGAACAAAATCTGTATTTTCAATGGTGTGTTCGACATGACTATTTGGCAATCTTTTCATCTAAACTTTCCGCCTTCACCGTTCACTACAATTCCGTCAGTGGATCTCTACACTTCAAGCACCATAGACCGTTCCTGACGTCTGTACAGGCCGCGTCCTTTTGGAATGCTCAATCTATCCATACGTTCAATGTCAGATCGTTCGTCAAACCGTTCTTCCGAACTAGCGCTTTGAGGCATCCATATACGCCAATTTACACACTGTGTATCGGGCTTGTGGTGTCTCTCTATCATTGTCCGCACGTCTTATCCGTTGCGCGTTCGTCTGTCTGTCTCTTAATCCACCCTTCCCGCTATTCGACCTGCCTTGGTCACTTGTTCGATTCAAGGCCAACACGCCTGCACCTCGATCTCATTCGTATTTCCAGCTGACTTCGTTCATCCTGACCCCGTAATTCTAGCTCATATATCTGACGGAACTCTATAGCTTCCGGACTTCAGCGCATAAGGTCGGCATTTTCTGACCGACCTAGAAATAGACTGTGTTGCTCTAATAAATATCACTTCACGGACGAATAAGTGGAGAGTATCCGTATGACCGATGAATGTAGACGTACAAATTATAGGTTTAGAGGTATAGACCAAGTCGAACGGTAGTTATATATTAATTAAAAAGATAGCCAGCAAATGACCTGATTATTGCCGAAGAAGCAGTGCCGGATACCGTGTTCATCAGGATGGACAGCGACATGCAGACTCTGTCTCAAGTTATAAGCCGATCGAACTGCACCAGATCAGCGAGTCCCAATGGGCGCGCTGAATTGGTGAATGCTAAGTGTAAGCAGCAAATGGTATATGTGCATACACTGATGTCGGACGGGTCCGGAAGAATGGATGACCATGGCCACCGAACGCCGACATTTTTAGGGTAAACACATTGTGCCTGACATAATGTATCCTAAACTATCCCGTCGAATCTAGTCCAGTCCCATGGCCTCTTCAATTCACATGTTTATTCGTTAATATTATTTGGTGGAGCGGGAAGCACGTAGCCAGAGTTAAAATTGAGTGAGCAAGCCAATCTCATGGAATGCAAAATTTTATATGCAACATGCCTCTACTAAAGAAAATTTACAGAGAATTTACAAAAGTCAAGAAGCTGAGAAAACATCTGTATTTATCAGTCAATTTTTTCATCTTTAAAATCATGTCATTTGCCTTCTCATCTGTAGCTGACACAGTCGCAGGAACGTGTCGCTTTCTGAAATATATGAGAGTAGTGTTTACCTCACTGCTAATGTACTGCATCTTTGACACTGAATTGAAATGAGCCCTACTTAATAGCCATTAGCTTTGACAATATCTATGAACATTGCGATATGCACAACGTAGTGCCAAGTTTGCAGTCCTGTCTGCGGTGAACCTAACTCTATGTGGTAAATAGGTGCCAAACCATTATTACCTTATGCGAAAACGACATTTTAGCTTATATCGCATAGATAAGTACTGTAGCAAAATATGTTATTCATTTCTATTCGTTTGGTTAGCACTCGGTTCGCCGATCGTACTTGTTTTATAATCACAATCATTGCATCTTTGGTAACCAAGAACATAACTACTGTTCCGTATCAATGAATCCTAGCAAACGGCCCCATAGTGAAGTTCTCCAAAAAGTGTCAGGCTTAGTTTTGTGCATTATAGTGCACAGTACATTACGTTGTGTAGTCACAATTTGGTTGTTGCATTCCTAGCTTGTATAAATATTAGATTGTTATTGCTCACTCACCAATGCTTATTTTACACAAACTATTTACTGATTTCTTAAGTAAACATTGTGTCAGTGCTGGCTAACGGCGTAAACCACACTATTTTGAGAACGTATCCAATCTGTTGTTACCGCCTGGTCCGAATTTGTTGTAAGAAATTGTCTTCTCAAAGACCGCAGCTATGATGTACCTACCAGTTAAACGCTAACTTTTTATATTATAAAAGCATAAAGGTGTACTTAGTAATATTTGTACATATATTTTTTTTATCATTCTTGTGTACAAACTGGGTTTGACAAAATATCACTGTAAAAACATAACAAAAACACACAGAACTTTTATAAAGTATTTCACATTGCTCGTGACATCAAACAATTAATTCTAACTTAGAACCACTTAATCTTCGCATCATGATAGATTTTTTCGCGTTTTCGGTAAAATTGTTTCTTACCCTCGAGTTTTTTAAATATTTCGAAGCATGTAAACGAATAATTTTCCACAGGAATATCCGCTAACGCAGCATTAGATTTTTTTCGCGTTTTCGGGGCTTAAAATTGTTTCTTACCCTCGGGTTTTTTAAATATTTCGAAGCATATAAACGAATAATTTTCCACAGGAATATCCGCTAACACAGCGTTAGAGTTACACTTGCATAAGCAGCTCAGTTAATAGTTCAATATTACTGAAGTTTTCAACTGGGGTACCTCGTTTTCCAGTATATTTTTAAGCATTAAATCTAGTGAATTCTCACGAAAAAAACCCGTTACTTCGGCGTGGAATAGCCAGACGTCTGCATGTGTAACTCAAGAGCAGCAGTTTAGAATCGTAGCTTAGTAATTTGTTCTCAACGGCGAGCATTAGTTACATTCACCCGCAACTGTAGCAAAAATTTCAAACCTATACAGGCACTGTTTTGTTATATGACCAGATTATTTTAAGAAAAACCTTATAAAAGTTGTATGTATTTCTAGGCATATGTTAATAGCAATATTTTTCTGAAACTATGTATCTAAAAATTTCATAATTTAAACGTGTCATTTTGGATCTTGATACTAACGTTTACTATTAACTGACTGCATTTTTACTTAAGCGCTAAATGCTATTTAATCCATCCATGACGGCTATCTGAAAAAATTTGGGCTTAACTCCTAAACATTCTAGGATGCAAGCTATATGATGCGTCCACCAGAACACTTTTGGGCAATATAAATGGTTTTGAATATCTAATATCTTGGAGTTTGAGCAATATTCATGGCGTTTACTATGGAAATATCGCTAGCACAGCAGATATGATGCAGTGATTGACCTAAATCTTAGAGTGTTTTTTCCAAAATAGTAATAAACAAGCTACGTTGTCCGATTGTTCATCGTCAGTAAAAACCAGCTCTTGCGCCATCAATTTGGACATATTTGGTGGTTTGATGTTTTACTCTGTGAAATAGATAGAGTCTTTATCATTTCTACAAACAACATCGTCAATTTTTCAATAGCCCTGGAAATAAAAGCGTCACAAAATTGTTCTACTGGAGAATCTAACTTGTCTTTTTTAAGACTACAATACTTCCCCGTACGAATCTGGACAAGGCTTGTTCAAAATTTTGATCTGATATCGATACCGATAATATAAACGATCAGCCATCATCAAATTGATAATTGAACATGCAAGAAAATTAAGACATATGAACCGCCGCCTTGTATAAAACTGGTGGGAAAGATATGCGCAGTTAATATGTATTACAGTATTTAAATTATTTGAACCCACAATATTGGCAACCAGCATATATTATTTGACTGACGAAAAGTGTTCAGAGCCTTCAAATCCTAAATATATCAGTAGTTAAGAATCCAAATCATAAAGTTTTACAAATGCCTATCAGTACTGCCAGTCAGATAATGAGCTTTGAAACCGGGACACACTTTATTGATTTAGGCTACGTGGCACAAAGTATGAATAGTAGCAAAATGTATATAAAAGCTGAATTCCATGGTTAACATTTGATTCGAACGACTGTATTTGTTTTACTCGCGGTGATTTGGTAACCAACAGCTGAAAATCGTTGTTCCGTTTCAATGAATGCCGATATAGGGCTCCGTGTTGAAGTTGTAGGCAAAACTGTTAAACTTAGCTTCGTCTTTTACAGCAGTGTGCTTTGCCAAGTGCTACCACTTTTGCAGCACTGTCTTTTATCAAAATTGTTATCACTTTTTATTAATAAATTATCAATATATATATACTTGTTTTGAATATGAACTATGATTTATATTAATAGGTCACAAGCTACGTAGTGGCTATGCGGTAAATACGTTTGAAATCTAAAAAAATGGAACTTTCAATTCACAATATTCATTGAAATGTCAAATAATTTCAGCAAGGAAATACGGGGATTTTTTAAGAAGAGTGTAGCACTCTCCGAGATCACCATAATCGTATCGAAAAAAACGGAAATGAGGATTTCGGCGGGGGTGGGTTCGGAAAAAGTTTTTCCCCATGGTATCATCATCCTATCCCGCTCAGTTTTGGGTGTTCGTTCGGAAAAAATTTTTCTCGAACCCCGAAAAAACTACTGGGGTCTGTAAAAAACTTTTGTCCATAATACTATGACCCCCTATCCCGTCTTTTTATATGGCGATGGCGCGATGAGTCATATTCTTTTCACCATCATAAACTGTTTGTGTCAGTAAATCAACACTAAAATATTGCTAAAGTCCGTGAATGAATATAGAAGTTTGTATGTGGAATTAATGTTCGCAGTTGCAATGTATAAAGCTTTTAAATATTGTCCAGTCCTTAAATTAAACTCACAGAAAGATTTTTGAATTCCTACTCAAACACATACCTTAAAATGTGTGCACTTAGGGCCAGATGCTGTCACATAGTCAAATTGTGCTCGTGACGTTTTTTGCATAGTCGATAACCGCCCATGCAAAGTAAAGTGCATAGCCTAAGTAGTAGATCAGTACGTTTGTACTAACCGGGCTGGGCCATGTATCTTGTGTTAATGGACGGCGTTGCCCATTGCATTGTATTTATTTAGACTAGTTTCTATGATACTAAATACATACATGCCCATAGACTGGGACAGGTGGATGTTATCTCCTCTGAAGTTCGACCCCCTCCCTTTTTGACATATCGCCGATCCCCCTGGAAGGTAGCCTGACAGTAGTTATGTAGCTCCGCACTGTTGGAGGGAGAGCGCCGGGTAGGAGAAGGAGGTCATGGTGGTAGAGCGGAAGGTCTACCTCCTGAAGACTCTCCCGACAACCTCTCTCTGCCGACCGTGTACCGCCTAGGCCGATGGAACACCGAGACTTATGACATACATGCGCACAGGGGGTTACCCGCTGAGACATCGGACTCCCTATTGATAGTACAAAGCACGCCGACACTCCGCCTGGTCATCCAACCGCCCTTGGCGGCACCACATGCCCCAAACACATAGACTTCGAAGGCGGCCTCCAGTGTCGAAGGCGCGGCACCCCGCTCCCCCTTCCACAGCGCCGAAGGCGTCGCACCCTCGTTACACGCCTCAAACTCAAAGCCGAACAACACTAAGAGATGTCTTCAGCTTGAGCTAAACTATCGTTTACACATTTAGCCACACGTATTTCCGAATTGAACGTCTGCATACGCAAAACACCTGCAAAAATACCGTTAAAAATTACGGAAAATATATTTTTGATCTCAAGTTAGCCACTACAAATTACGCAGTAAACTGAAGTAGTAGCTATGCGTCAAAACATTTTATAGACTGCATAACGCCAACCCAAGCCGGCCCTTATGTCAATTTTCTAGCCCAGTTCATCTCATAGCTAACATATTTAAAGGGCTCGGCCGGCTCTTAAAAGGTCACAACAGCTGGCCCAGGCTAGCCAAGCTGGGCACTACCCCCGTGGCTAGCTGTGACAAAAGTGCAAATGGAAATTATTTTATATATAATAATCCAAATTCCAGGAGCTACATTAAATTGTATATATTGTTACAATGCTCACATGCCATAAACTTGAGTAATAGTGTGATACTGATGAAACGTTAGTTATATACTAAAATAGCCTCTAAGATATCACAATGTTGAATTTAAAAATTCGAGAATTCGCGAAGTAAAAACGTCAAGCAAGGATCAAACGTCAAATTTTTTGCTCAAATTTTGAGCTCATAATTTAACTTCATAATTTGAGCAGACTTTAATCAAAATTTAATCAAAATTTTACTTTTAATAGTAAAATACTGCAATTCAAAATATTTCAAAATTTGAACTCAAATTTTGTAGCTCAAAATTTTTCAAGATCCAGTCCTTTTCATTGCTGGTTGGCTGAAGCAATAAGCTAGAGAAGTTTGAACAATGTTCACAAGTTCAAATTACCAAAAATTAAAAGATGCTGCCAAATTTTGATCAACATTTGATCAAAAGTTAATAAAAGGTTAAGCTCGATTTTTGAGCAAAAAGTTACCTTGTAAAGCACCTTAAGAAGTTGTCAAATCGGAACTATTCAAAATCATACAGTCATTTTTATGGATCTTGCTGTTAGCAATCCGTCTTTCCGGCCCATGTGAAATCGCCAATTTTAAAGGCACAGCGTTGTTTTTGTTTGTTCGCCATAGCGTATCCTGGTGATTTATCTATATTTTTTTACAAAATTACTGTTATTTTATTGTTGTTTCTGCTTAATTTTTTTGCTCATACACATTCTGAAAGACAGGAGCTACCATAATGAAGTTATCTAATTAGGCTTCAGGATACAAAACTACATTTAATGAAGTTACCCGATTTCTATTCTCTCCTGTCCAACATAAGACGTGTCAAAAGCAATGCACTGCGTAATTCTTAACCTATGATGTTTTGATCTTAGTCTATGATCTCAGTCTTCTTATAATGTTTTGCTACATGGCTCTTTTAGGATCAATAATTTGGGTCAAAAGAGTTTTTAAACGAGTGCTATGAGACCAAAATACACTAAAAGGCAATTTCTTTGTAGTCTCTTCAGCTATATGGGTGTGACCCGCTGATTTTGCGGAACAATTCAGTCTCTATAACTACACATACCGTGCTATGTAATTTTTTTTCTCCGAAACGGTGTGAGCCATATGGGTGTTATCGGTCTCATATTGCAGGGTAATTTACCCTATACATAGCTACAGATGTGCTCATGTTGTTATTTACGGTACAGCGTTGGGTCAAAATGGGTTTTTGAATGGCATTCTTTCACACGATATACACGAAACCCGCAACATCTCCATAACTGTTCGAGAAAATGGGTGCTATTGCTCTGACTTTTAGAAATTCACCATCAACTTAGCTGCACGTGTTAAGCTACTATTGTTATTATTTACGCCGCATTTTGTATAATAATTTGTTTTTGGATTGGCCCATGGGACCTAAAATACTCGAAAACAGCAATATCTACGCACGCGAAAATGTCTCATTTTTAACAATTTCTCCTTTATGATTCCCTAAATGTTGGCGGCTATATATGGAGAACTTTTCAAATAACATGGCTGATATTCGGTTCATTTTGTAAGTTGTAAGTTAACGCCCAATATAGTTGTGCACATCTCATTAAATTACATATTCAACACACATAATTTACCACATCGGCAATGAATCAAGCTGTTAGTTAAATAATACGTTGCTACGTCGAATAGAATGAGAGTCGAGCCGACCGGACGACTGGATGGACTAAACATTTCCTAAATCCTTTAAGTGTAAGTTATTATTAGGTTGTATGGGTAAGCGTTGGCCTATTATAAACGACCTCTGGATGTGGTAAAACTTTCTTAATTTAACTAAGCTGTATGTTTTTAGGAATTTAACAGTTAAAAGTATGATTTCATTGGCTTACTAATGACCAATTTTCTTGGAATCTGCAAACGGTTTGTGGACGTTGTAATGAGTACTTGAACATCGTATAAGACCTTTAGTTTGTAACAGATGGGTATTACCTAGCATTTATAATAGGTTGTTGGTCACAAGTGACCGCATGCAAAGCATAAAAAGAAATAGCTTGACTTGGTGTACGGCATATGTTAAGATCAAAAAATATTAAGGATTTTCGAGAACATTCTTACTTCTGTATGCTTCACCTCTGTATAATGTTACTCATTTAACGCCGTGAGCAGTTATATTTGCAGCGCGTTTAAAATATTATATACAGCTAATTATACCTTACTGTGCCGTTAATAAGGTAAGTTAATTTTTACTAGAACTAAAACATAAGGTATAATTTTTTCCTTAGCATAAACGCTCTTAGCGCAATGTACCAAGTTGTGCATGTGATACATTTTCCAAATCTGGTTATGACATTGCGTAGTCACCTGTGAGATTTTCGTATTTGTAAAATGTAAAGTTTTACTTGTAAAAAATTTAAAGTTTTTATCACGTTTTCCAAGCAATAGATTCCCCGTAATCACGTAATAGCATTATTCAAATTTGTACTATTCGTTCATGTACAAGTCAACTGTCAAAATATGGTTAATTTTGGGCTGAAATAGCTGTTTTTATTTGCCTATTTCGTTACAAAAGGTGCAACCGGTCGAAGTATACGTATATATGCCATCTGGCCGCACATGAACCGTAAATATTTTGCTTAATAAAACCATTCCCCAGCAATGGATAATAACAGCAAAATTAGTACTAAAGCGACCCAAAACATAGCTAGAGGCTGTATTTTATCTGGCATCTCCGTGCTGATATTTACACTCTCAGAGATGTTGTTAAATGGTACATGCACTATGAAACTTTGAAACAAATTGTAGTAGCCAATTTCCAGATAAATTTGTCAGCCACAAAATCTGAGCGCGGTGTTATTTATCCCCAGCATGCGGACAGAAGCTATACAGGCAAATGAATTTGCCTCTGTAATGCCACTCCTTGAACGCATCTAATATTAAGAATGCAGGATCCATGTAAACGCGTGGGGCATGGCGCGATCTATTTTGAGCGTGCACCTTAATTCTGGCGGCGTCGTTGTATTATGAACAAAAATTTCCTCTACCTTCCCCCCGCAAATTCTAAACGCTAAGTAATTAAATGACGTGACTTTCGCAAAACCAAGGTTTCATAATTTTAGCTGAGGTGTACGAGTCTCTTTTAAAATCATAGCCAACCTAAAAGTATGTCGTGGTATGTTTCGCCATGTTGCCCTGGATTTTATGAGGGACACTTCCGATGTCACCTTGTGGTTTTACTGAGTGGGGCGGGGGGCGATTTTGTCCCGCTCCCATTATTTCATGAAACTCTCGCATGAAACACAAAAAATCAAAAATGTCCTGCCAATACCAACAAAATCCAGGGGGACATTATGTTCCCCATGACTACACGGCTAGATGTATGGTCCGCTTCACGAAATGCATATCTGGCAGTACGAAGCGCACGGCAACATACTTCTAGGCTACACGTGTATACGCTTGTAGATAATATATTTCTAGCAAAATATCATTCACTCTTTCCAGTTTTCATCACTAAAAATTTTATCAGCCTAAAACTTATTGGACTTTAGAGTTAAAAGATTATTTCGAATCACGATGAACACCGTTACAGTTTTCGCTCTCTTGTGTCTTGTGTCGATGGTTGTAATGTCAAGCTAAAAAGGTGTTATATCTTTAGATGTTAATTATGGATATACTGAATGTGCACCAGTGATGAGAATGATCTATGTTTTGCAAAAAATCAAGGTCTCAACACGCGATCGTAATACTAAAAGCCTTATTGCAGGATGTACAGTAATCACGGAAAGAGAAAAAAGATGGCACAGGTTCAATATGAGTGATTTGTGTGTAAATATGCGCAATATGGGCAATAAATAATGACATAAATATATAATACAATTCCGATATGTAATAAAATTTAGCATTCATTACTCGAGCGATAGTCTAAGTTTTGATTAAAATGTCTCGCGTGAGTTAATCTGTATTTCGTTCAATGTTTAGCAAAACCTTTTGTCGCCCTGACGGATTGAACATGCATCGTTCGATTGGGAACCTCGCACCCTAGCCACTACGTTATCTATGAGCCGTTACTCGTTTACTTAAGGAACCTCTCAAAGCAAGCGAATAACAACGCACGTACAAACGCACACCGCATGACAAACACGGCAAGCGTATCGCTTCACAATGTACACTGTGTCATATGTGAGACCACATACGAGAAAGGATTAAACCAGTTAAACAACCATATCGAACAATTTTTACTGTGTATGTAATTAATCAGACAATATATTTTATGCCAGCAGGCGGAGATCTACTATTTTTTAGATTATGAGTTACTCAAATATTGAAATACATAGCAAAGCTTAAACGGATATGTTGTGTATACATATAAGGAACCTACACTTAAAATTGCCTACAGTATTTAGGTCATTTAAAACATGATGTTTTTATACGTCTAACTGAGTTAAAAAATCTAAATTATATTTATCCGCTTGACACAGAGCCACTATAAAGAACGCGAAGGCCGAATATTTATACATATAGCGGCTGCCATATAACTTATCGCACACTTAACTGTTTGCTAACTATCAGACAATTTGTTAGAATTTATATAACATATACTTGGCTATATATGTACTTGAATGTAAATTTAAAAATCCAAGTAACATGCCCCACACAACGTATAACGCGGACTCAGGTAAAATTCCAAAGCATTGTCACATTGTTTATGGCTGGCACAAAAATTTGTAGTTGTAAATGAGTAACAAAGCTATCATTACCTTTATCTTTAGCGCTTGCCATTACAACCATCGACACAAGACACAAGAGAGCGAAAACTGTAACGGTGTTCATCGTGATTCGAAATAATCTTTAACTCTAAAGTCCAATAAGATTTAGGCTGATAAAACTTTTAGTGATGAAAACTGGAAAGAGTGAATGATATTTTGCTGAAAATATATTACTCTTCAGCGTATACACGTGTAGCCTAGAAGTATGTTGCCGTGCGCTTCGTACTGCCAGATATGCATTTCGTGAAGCGGACCATACATCTAGCCGTGTATTCTATGGGGAACATAATGTCCCCCTGGATTTTGTTGGTATTGGCAGGACATTTTTGATTTTTTGTGTTTCATGCGAGAGTTTCATGAAATACGGGGAGCGGGACAAAATCGCCCCCCGCCCCACTCGTAAAACCACAAGGTGACATCGGAAGTGTCCCTCATAAAATCCAGGGCAACATGGCGAAACATACCACGACATACTTTTAGGTTGGCTATGATTTTAAAGAGACTCGTACACCTCAGCTAAAATTATGAAACCTTGGTTTTGCGAAAGTCACGTCATTTAATTACTTAGCGTTTAGAATTTGCGGGGGGAAGGTAGAGGAAATTTTTGTTCATAATACAACGACGCCGCCAGAATTAAGGTGCACGCTCAAAATAGATCGCGCCATGCCCCACGCGTTTACATGGATCCTGCATTCTTAATATTAGATGCGTTCAAGGAGTGGCATTACAGAGGCAAATTCATTTGCCTGTATAGCTTCTGTCCGCATGCTGGGGATAAATAACACCGCGCTCAGATTTTGTGGCTGACAAATTTATCTGGAAATTGGCTACTACAATTTGTTTCAAAGTTTCATAGTGCATGTACCATTTAACAACATCTCTGAGAGTGTAAATATCAGCACGGAGATGCCAGATAAAATACAGCCTCTAGCTATGTTTTGGGTCGCTTTAGTACTAATTTTGCTGTTATTATCCATTGCTGGGGAATGGTTTTATTAAGCAAAATATTTACGGTTCATGTGCGGCCAGATGGCATATATACGTATACTTCGACCGGTTGCACCTTTTGTAACGAAATAGGCAAATAAAAACAGCTATTTCAGCCCAAAATTAACCATATTTTGACAGTTGACTTGTACATGAACGAATAGTACAAATTTGAATAATGCTATTACGTGATTACGGGAATCTATTGCTTGGAAAACGTGATAAAAACTTTAAATTTTTTACAAGTAAAACTTTACATTTTACAAATACGAAAATCTCACAGGTGACTACGCAATGTCATAACCAGATTTGGAAAATGTATCACATGCACAACTTGGTACATTGCGCTAAGAGCGTTTATGCTAAGGAAAAAAATTATACCTTATGTTTTAGTTCTAGTAAAAATTAACTTACCTTATTAACGGCACAGTAAAGGATAATTAGCTGTATATAATATTTTAAACGCGCTGCAAATATAACTGTTTATTGCGTTAAATGAGTAACATTATACAGAGGTGAAGCATACAGAAGTAAATGTTCTCGAAAATCCTTACATATTTTTTGATCTTAACATATGCCGTACACCAAGTCAAGCTATTTCTTTTTATGCTTTGCATGCGGTTACTTGTGACCAACAA
>JASANE010029338.1:0-10676 GCA_030248225.1 Trileptium ribeirensis | reverse complement strand
TGTACTTCGTTCAGTTACGTATTGCTGGTTGAAGTAGGGATTGGTTTCTTAATTTGTGAAATGGGTTATTAAGTTAGGAAATGAGTCTTTGGATTAGAACATGATATGGGGTGTGCAATGTTGAATCAATATATACTATCATTATCGCCGGCAGTGACTCCGGATTAGATCACGTTCACACACTATCCTGAGTCGACAGCCTACAATCCATGTCACCTTTGTGGGTCGTACGTTATATCGTTGGAAAAGAACATATTACAGCTTGGGATGGAGGTTCGTAGACGGTAGACCCACCCTGTCCCCGGTTTAGACCTAGTATATGGCTCAATTAGGAACCTAGCTTAGGCGTCCCGATGGTGTTACAAACAGCAGGAAACTCAAAAGCCAGTCAGTCCACGTTTGCAACACAGTACAGTATTGGGGTGTTGATTGAAAGGTCGACAATATGTATAACTAAATACTGTTCGCGGATATGGTACCTTCAGACGGGGAAATAGCCGCGTATTTGGGTTAAAATCCTGAGCAGAAGGACATCGCGTCAACCTGGTAAAGCATGTAAATAGTACTGAGTAAACCAGTCTAATGATATGGGTAATCTAAAAAATGTATGTTTTTACGCAAAAATTTTATAATTTTATAACAATAAAGAATGCCAGGTATTAGGTCCATATATGTTTATGTGTAATAAGGGTACGCAGCTGCATGGCGCCGTTAAGCCTTAAGATATTCACAACGCTCAAGTTATCGAAGAAAGAAAAATTAAAGCTATCGGCATGAGTAACGTTTACGAATACTTTACAAATCGAGGCATGGTCATAATTATTGGGTCGAGTATGATATAAATTAATGCATGTATACGAACGCTAAACGGAATGCTATGCAATTCAAGACATGTTTATGAACGGTAAATCAATCAGGTGTCCATTCCTGATTCCACAAACTCCGCATGATGTTCCTAACGCGACTTCCTACCATTCCGCTATAGGGACGAGTCCTGTATCAGATCTTAACTACTATTCAAACGGTTAAGCGATCCTGCATGAAATATAGCATATATTATGTCTTATCACAGGGCTGCAACGAGATAATATTTTGGCCAGGGTGGGTCGCTCCATGATTTGCAATACACTCCGCATGAGCGCTGACCTCCGTTACGTTTTGGCATGTATGTGTGCATGAATTAGTGATTGCACAATTGTGCACAGAGTCCAGAGCAATGCGGTGCCACTTTCGGAAAGGGTGGTCATTTGAAACATTGCACGATTTTAATATTAATATATGTTAAAGATTTCAATATTAAACAAGCAGTCATTAAAGACAAAAATCTCTAGCACCCGTTTGCAAGAAACTAAAATATCATATAACCGTCCATTAGAGATTTTATTTTCTTGCAAATGGCTGTTAAAGACAAAATTGCCCACTTTTTGTGCTCATTATTTTGTGAAATCAGAATAACTCTGTACTGTTTGTGGGTATGGCACCTGCAGACCGGGCCACAGTGGGTTCAACTATTGAGCAGACGGATAGCGCGTAATACCGCGGATATAAGGAATCAGTCTAATGATATGGATAATTTTAACAAATGTATGTTTCTGCGCAAAAATTTTTTCGATATTACAATAAAGAATGGCAGGTATTAGGTCCATATCTGTTTATGTAGCTAGTGTCCGCTCTTTTGCAAACTTTTTATGCTAATAAGTTTAAAAACTTGCCAGTGTCGAGAATACTCGCGTGAACTGACTAAGATTTCTGTTTAAATGGTTAACTTTATCGACTTGAAATTTTTGCTTGGAATTTGAGAAAAACCTAAATATGTATCGCACATATTTGTGCATGCTGCAGCATATTGTCGAAACAGCTAGATGGTTCCGTTTAGTAGGCGCTATTTAAAATTGTAGTGGTCCTGTTTTGTGGGCATTATCCTTAAAACCGTATTGTTCCATATACATGAAATAAACAGGTAATTTCTTTAAATGATCGATTCGTGGTTCTGTTACTTTAAGGATGAGCTAGTCGGCGCTGGTATCGAAATACCTAGGTTGGTTACTTCATTGCGAACTCAAATTTTTAAAAGTCGGAATGATTACCGTTAATGAGCGCTCTCTGTAAGGCTTTTTTGCAAGTGCTTTACTTTTTCGTGAAAACCCGAGAGAACAAATTTTTTTGCCAAAGAACTAGTCACGGTGAAGAAGTATCTAAATTTTGTGAATGCCCGGGAGCACAAAAATTTATAAGCGCGTACAACTCAGCGATAAATTAGTGTTGGTATACGAGAAAAATCGTTGGTTATTATTTGTCATTGGATTGAAGGCCTCGATGCGTAGAATAAGAGGCAACGTCACAGAAATCTTGGTAACAAAAATGTGACTGCAGTGTTTTTTGGTGTTGCCAGCAAACACCGTGCGAAGCTATCTAATAATGCGTCATTTACTTTAAGATACGTGCACTAGGGCCGGATTTTGTCACAGTCCGCCCCAGCCATAACCTTCTTCTTGGCGAGCCTGGGCCAGCTGTTGTGACATTTTACGAGCCGCGCCATGCCCTGTCAGTATGAAAGCTATTGCCGGACTGAGCTCTAAAATGGTCACAAGGGCCGGCCTTGGCTTTGCATTATGCAGTATATCGCTCATAGTTATCTTCTTGGCTTCTTGCATGATTCGCGGTAGCTAGCTTTGTTTCGATAAGTAAAATCTCCGCAAATTTCAACGATATTTAGTGCGCAATATTATATACTTTGGTCACAGGGGATCATAGGATTTACACGCTATAACGGTCAGACTAACCCTCAAGCCAAACTAAAACCTCAGAAGGCTCCGCACCCCCTCGCCCAGATACGTGATATATAAATCACTGAGCCATCCCGAATGGTTGGAGTTTGCGAACTTCCTCCCCGAAACCAAATGTATCCCCTCTTAAGCATACGCTCAACCCTTCTCCTTGTCTTCGAAAATAAGCGGACACAGTAGTTAAAATGGAGAAATTTTGCTAAAGTAGTGGATCTGCTTTTACGCATGACTACACCAAACGGAAAGGCAAAATGAACGATGCGCGAGATATCAGAGTGGCAGTCTACTACCGAGGGGTGCCGGGTTCCGCGCTGGGGGTTCAGGTGCGGCGCCTCCGATGCACGGGCGATTGGTTTCGGGGGAGAAGCGGTGCGGCGTTTTCGCCTCCTATGTGTTTCGCGCCTGTGGCGCCGCTAAGAGCAGTTGGCTGATCAGTCGTAGTGTCAGCGCTTTGCGCTGCCGAGAGGGGGTCCGATGCCTCAAGGGGTCACCAGCTATGCGCATGTATCTATATAATACAGAAGGCAGCGCGCTGCGCGTGTTTCTAGTAGTGAGAACTCTTGAAGTTGTCGAAACTTCACAAAAACTAATCGGGATGTAGAGGCATTTACTTAGAAACAAGAATCAATAAAATCATTTCTTTTTAACGTTCATTCTATAAAACATACACGAACGTGGTCTCAGGTCGTCTCAGGAGTAGAGTTCCTCGGGGGAGAGGAGAGATCGTCAGTGGGGTAATCTCAAGGGGAAAACTCCCTCGCGGGGAATTCAAGGGATAGGAAGGGCAGACCCCCGCCGACATTTTGCCAATTTTACCCAGTTTTTTGCTAATTTTACTCCAATTTTGCTGTTTTCACATCATTTTTGGCTAATTTTTCCAAACGTTTATCGCGCGCCTTCGGCGCGCTGCGGGGGTGCACTGGCGATAGGGAATGGGTTAGCATGATGCACCAATGGGTGTTGGGCAGGGCGGTACCCTCAGGGGTAGACCAGAGGCTTGGAGAGGAAGGTCCGCCACCCCAGGGGGATAGCCCCCGAGCCCCTGCTTTGTCATGTATGATTTTGTATCATGGAAATTAGTGCTAAATAAATACGCTCCAATGACCAACGCCGTCTATTAACATAAAGATACATGACCCAGCCCGACTAGTATAAACGTACTGGTCTATCTAGGCTGTGCGCTTTATTATGCAAGGGCCGGGATAGACTATGCCAAAACATCAGGAGCTGGACTTGACTCTATGACAAAATCCGGCCCTCGGTGGAACATCTTAAGGTAAATGATGCATAATATACCTCAAAATCCGTGTTCAAGCCGAACATTTTTGTCGGAAGAATTGCCTGCAAGCAGTTCGCTAATTCTGTCTGACAGAACTGTGTAAAATTGCTTTATAATTGACAACTCGACGTCAATCCCGTGTGCGTGTAACTTCAAAAAGTAGTTTTTCAACTTGCAAGCGACACAGCGAAATATTGAGTCAACCTCCACATTGCAAGGCTGATAAAAAAATTTTCTGGGCACGCTGATACTTTATAACACAAGTAAACATTATTTGTAATGTTCCGAATGCTTTATTCAGGTAAATTCAGCAGTGTAAATGTCAACTTTAGAATTACTCATATTAAGTGTCCATTTGCCAAGTTAGAAGTCCATGACTCAAGTTACGGACCCTTTAATTCACGAATTAGGAATCCAAGAAATTAGATTTTCCGATATTTCCATGGCTAATTCCTGGGTTTGGTATGCAACCTCTATATTATGTCTGTTTGGCATAAAATATTGTTCCCTTTATAATATAAATCATATAGGAAGTCGATTTAATGACCCATTAAGACAATGACGTAATGGCTACAACCAAAAGTGCATAACACTTCTTTCCATTCTTAAACTCAACTTTTCCAGAGTCACCAACTAAACAAAACGTCCAAAATTGCGAGTTTAGGTGCAGCGCAGTCAGAACTCCAAATAAGTAAAGGATACCTAGCAATGTGTTCTAAAGTTTGCATTATTATTCTTGTACATATGTTAGAGGAGACAATTTCGGTTCGCGGCTCGGCCCGACACGGTCCAGCCCTGACCGCGGGTGGCGCCGACACCTGATTACGAACGGGTCCGACCGCGCCGAAGAGTCGCAGATCGGGGTCGGGCCTGGCCAGCGACAATTTGTAACGGGCCAGGTAGGGCCAAAACATTTCGGTTCGGTCTCACCACGGTTAATCCAATTTTATCTATATATCGGCTGTATCATTTATATTGAGCTTGCTTGCGCCCGATTATAAGCGGGCCGGGTCGGGTTGGGCCGAAATTTAAATAAATCGGTTGGTTGAACTCGATTTCCACTTAGATTTCCAATTCCTCGTTAGAAATCGAAGTCAGCACGGCCCGGAGCTGCAAATTAAATTTCGGCCGTTCCCAATTCTATATTGACAGATTCCAAGCTTATTCGCACATAAATTAATACGTTCTTCAAGCTATCTACATATCGGACAAGCTTTTTCGCCGTATATACTGAGAATGTGCCGAAACAAAAGGCTGCGTACATATCACTCCTAAAACAAATGAACTAATTTATAAACTCGCTCAGTAATTAACCAAACGAAGCCTTCACAGAAATCTTTAATTAAAATTATAAAACATGAGAACAATTCAAAATACCTTGAAGCAATTAATAAAATGAACATTGGTACACTAATATAATACACTGAAGTCAACAAATGGGACAGTGCGTGTTGAAAATATGTGTTGTACAGCACAACAAAGCTCCCTGAAGTATTAAAGTCAATACATATTTTGAGCCAGTATTGTGCAATTTATGACAGATAAAGTCAAACATTAGATAACTTTCAGCGTGTATAGACGTCAACATTTGAAAACAGTGCAATTCGATTCTTAGTTTCCTATTGTTGGTAAATAGTTCGCCATTAACTTATGTTTCAATGTCTTGTGAGTTTCTTTAGGTCCTGAATCAACTTACATTTCGAGTATCGATGAACAATAGTACCGGTTGCCACGAGGGTTCGAACCGGGAGCGCTGGCATAAAAGTCACGTTTACTAACCACTGAGCTATTTAGGAGTTGTTGATCGGATTTTTACAGCTCCTTGCAAAGCGAGCGTACTATGCACGAGTAATTGTGCAGTATTCATCGAATTCAGTTAGTACAACCAAGAGTGCATTAGGGAAAAGTATGACTCTTCTCTGCACTCACATACTCTTCCCCAATGCACTCTTGGTGTCAACGCATTCAAAGCTAATTAGTCGTTGTCGGACATCTGTGGGAGTTAAAGAATTAAGAAAATTTTTATATTTCATATAACGATATGGTTAAATATCAAACTTGTCAGGGAATAGTTAGTTATTCGCACCAAGGCATGTTCATAGCTAAGTTACCTACGTTCCCTGACGTCACGAATTAAATAAAGCACAAAACCAAAGCACGAACTGCACTTCTGAAAATGAGATGAACTTTAGAAATAGACATGCAGTTTATGGTAGCATTTCTACTATGTTGACAGAATCTGAACAAAATTGCCGTTATATCGGTTTATTTTTCCACGATCCATAAAATCAATCTGGAAAATGATACATTTTAGAAAATCTATTATATTCATGTAAATTAAAATAGGATTTCGATGAAAATACAGAATGAAATTGCCAGTTATCTTGGTATCTAGTCATGCGTTCATCTAATGAAAATCACATGTCCGATATGGTAGCAGGAACTGGGGCTAGGAATTCATTTTTAGCTTGACGACTGATTGTTTTTCGAAGATAACATTCGGCAGTTAGCTTTGGGATCTTAGTCATGCGTTCATCTAATGAAAATCACATGTCCGATATGGTAGCAGGAACTGGGGCTAGGAATTCATTTTTAGCTTGACGACTGATTGTTTTTCGATGATAACTTTCGGCATTTATCTGTGTTTCTTGTATTGGGTTCATCTAATGAAAATCACATGTCCGATATGGTAGCAGGAACTGGGGCTAGGAATTCATTTTTAGCTTGACGACTGATTGTTTTTCGAAGATAACATTCGGCAGTTATCTTGGTATCTAGTCATGCGTTCATCTAATGAAAATCACATGTCCGATATGGTAGCAGGAACTGGGGCTAGGAATTCATTTTTAGCTTGACGACTGATTGTTTTTCGAAGATAACATTCGGCAGTTATCTTGGTATCTAGTCATGCGTTCATCTAATGAAAATCACATGTCCGATATGGTAGCAGGAACTGGGGCTAGGAATTCATTTTTAGCTTGACGACTGATTGTTTTTCGAAGATAACATTCGGCAGTTATCTTGGTATCTAGTCATGCGTTCATCTAATGAAAATCACTTGTCCGATATGGTAGCAGGAACTGGGGCTAGGAATTCATTTTTAGCTTGACGACTGATTGTTTTTCGAAGATAACATTCGGCAGTTATCTTGGTATCTAGTCATGCGTTCATCTAATGAAAATCACATGTCCGATATGGTTAGCAGGAACTGGGGCTAGGAATTCATTTTTAGCTTGACGACTGATTGTTTTTCGAAGATAACATTCGGCAGTTATCTTGGTATCTAGTCATGCGTTCATCTAATGAAAATCACATGTCCGATATGGTAGCAGGAACTGGGGCTAGGAATTCATTTTTAGCTTGACGACTGATTGTTTTTCGAAGATAACATTCGGCAGTTATCTTGGTATCTAGTCATGCGTTCATCTAATGAAAATCACATGTCCGATATGGTAGCAGGAACTGGGGCTAGGAATTCATTTTTAGCTTGACGACTGATTGTTTTTCGAAGATAACATTCGGCTGTTACTTAGGTAATCGACTTTCATTGAAGCCAAAGTTACATATATTTTATTTCAATATTTTTATAGTTGTTAAAATAGCGTATCATGAATAGGCGCTTGATATTAAATTAATGGCAAATTTTGCTAAATTTAAGAGAAACGTTACCTCTTTACTTGGATTTCTCGCTGTAATACTGATATATTTCAGCCAAACATTGCCAATCATTTTTGGAGTAGTTGTGGTAACCTCCCAACCAGTCATCAATCCGGTATACGTGAACGAAATTGACCTGGAAGTAACGCAGTCACGGTGAGTGTTTTAAATTATTAATCGTTCATATTATTGACTACAGCATGATAATAAATAATGTCACTAACAAACTATACCTTGCTAGTTTCATTTATTGCTTCTGTTTGGATATAGTTAATTTTCGTAATCAGAAAGTTAGCTTAATGCATGAGTAAACTTAAGCTGAGGTACCATCCTTTTCTGACACTATGTACAAAACGCTGGTACAGAACAAAACAGTCATTCCGATAGCCAATTCCAAATTCTAAAATTTCTGTTCGCGAACGCAGAGCGACTGGTTGTAAAATGGGGTAATTTCTATTCGCTAACACAGTACACCTATTTGCTGTTTGACCACGAATTCGTTTCACAACGCACATGGTGGCAACTCGCATTCTGCATTTATCTTTATGCTAACACATTTCGTTTTATTAATAGTAATGCGTGAAGCTTTGTAGCTATTGAAACAGTAAACGAAGGAATTTTGATTCAGTTATAAAATAAAAATTTTCCCGTTCAAGTGTCAAACTGCAACAAATAGGTTACTTCATGTTTTTGAAGCATTCTTTAATAGGCCAATATTTTGTTTCTTAACGTTTTGGAAATTTTGTCCAAATGACCAATTTTATGTTCTCTTCTATGTTGATGGATGGCTAGTATTCCGAACAAACGATCAACAATCGCTAGCGATAGAAGGAAGCGGTTGTGGGCGCAGCTTAAGTTTACTCATTACAACACGTACAATATGAATGTCCAAACTGTGAGTGTTTAATCACCAGAAGAGCCAACGCAAGATTCAAATTAGGTTCGACGATCGAAATGCGTTAACCAGGAACGATGACAAAACTTTAAGTTTTGAATTTATAACAAGACGTTGCTCAATAATCCCACGATGCATATTTGGTATCTGACATATTATTGTTGCAATGTGTGCGTTCAACTTAGGGTAAACGATGTAATAGCATGGATTTACCGAGATGTGACGGCGATTGATCTGCAACCGGTGTTGCTAGAGGTTGATCATATCAAAGAGGACGCGGATGAATACATCACTCCAAGGTCAGTTCATCAGTGTTATTGGTATTTATGCAAATTAATACTGGATTTTAGTTTTATTTATGCTCATACCTATGTAACTACTTATTAAAATAAAATCACACTATCTGCTGTAAAGCTGCAGACGAAAAATACTTCCCAGTCAAATGAACACCTTACCAGTCTCCGACACAAAACACAGGATTTAGTACTTCAGAAGTCGACGAAATGCGGCGGAACCTTAACGGTACACTGCAAAAACGTTGAGCCAAATTTGGATTATTTTATACCACCTGGGGTAAGGCTCAAGCGAGTGATGCCCCAGGTGGCTATAGAATTGGCCAAATTTGGATCATATTAATCCACCTGGGGCCTGGCTAAAGTCGAGCAATGTCCCAGGGGGCTATAAAATGAGCGAAAGTTGGATCATTTTAAGCCACCTGGAGCCTTGCTCAAGCGAGCGGTGCCCCAGGTGGCTATAAAAGGTGCCAAATCTGTCTCATTCTGAGCAAATTTGACTCATTAAGTTTTAGAGTGTACCGGGACATATTGTAAACCACAAAACGTGTATTTGGTCTAAAGGATTTTACAGTTTCAACAAAATATGTTGCATTCATATGGTTTTGAGATACCATATTTTCGTCGATGTACATGGTTTTACGGTTGCTGTGCTATGCAGTACTCAAAGCTAAACGTTATAACAGCAAAAGCCAAACTATTCAAGTATGAAATGAAAACTGTTCTGTGAAAATCTAAGCATAAAGTCAAAATACCATCAAACTTATGGATGTAAAACATAAGTAGTAAACAGTTAGGTTGTTTTGAAATAGTAAAATTTCACTGTGTCAAATTTAACTGCTATCAGAATCTATTACAGCCATCAGGCTATGACATTGTTTTCAACTTTCCTCACACAATGCTTTATAATTGTTCACTTGATTGGATTTTTTAACAAATCAAATGCCCTGTAGTCTGCCAACAAATTCAAACTACAAACGTCTGCAAACGCCCTGGATTCGCTAGACCAGATTTACGACGACACAAAGCTAGCAAGTGATTTACGTCGTTGATAAGGCTGTTGGATAAGGATAAATTTGCTGTTGGCTTTTCGAACCGTGGAAAACTTAATATTTGATATCAAAGATGTGGAAGCAATGTGTACTGGTCACGAGGACGGTCTGGATAACCTCCCGACACCGTTAGTGACATGATATGTGGGGCCGCTGGTTGTTCGATGCCATGACAGCATTTTTGGCAGACGAATTCTCGGGGTACTTGCGGGAGAACAATGGGCTCACAACAAACGTTTACGAAATTGTCAACATCGACATTTTCCATATATTTATTTCTTTGAATTCTTGGCCTCTTATGCTGTAGGTATTTATGGTACATCGCTGACCCATCCCTATATCCTGATGTGACATATATACCTCTTGCAAGAAGACAGAAACAGGTTCAGGCAAAAACTCACGAATACCGTTGCACTCTCAGGCTGAATAGCTCGTGTACATATTGTACAATCTTGTACTTTCTTGGTTATGCGAACAATCGTGACAGCGTAAGTATTGCAGTAGGGACATTAAAACGTCAACGTGGTCTGGTCCCTATGGCCCTGGCATCTCGTTTCCGAGGGATAAGCACGCTAAATTTATAAAGATTATAATTCACTAAATATGTATGCGTAGGCCCTCTTTGGTTTGGTTAGATGTCGTAAGATTCGGCGACGCAAAATCTTTCTAGCGACCTGCAATGCTTGTCGTTCACTCATAGCCAAGCGGATTGAA
>JASANE010029337.1:0-11145 GCA_030248225.1 Trileptium ribeirensis | reverse complement strand
GTTTCGGGCAAAGCCGATTTTCGAGCAAATCGGACCAAGCTGAACCAAGCCGCGCAATATTTGAGTCAAGCCGAGCCGAGTTCGAACAATTCCTCGTTCTCACTTATAGAAGACAGTTAATGTAGTACACAGTTTTCCTTACGTTCGCTGAAATTCAACAAAGACATGAATATATCAACACGTCCCATACAACATTCACCTTTTTACGACAATAAATTTTCTGCCGAGTATGAAAACACACCTCGAGTGATCCAAGGACCTATTTCGCGAGACTGAACAGTAGGCCAACGCGGAATCTTGAAGTTAGGTTTGACTTTAAGGCTTCAATCAAACGACTAAGCAGATAAACTAATGCGCTTAGGTTTAGGATATGGAGAACGATAATGCTTGCATTTCACATGTGCCCTTTAGCGTCGTTAATAACGACATTTTAATTGGTTTGAGAATGTTGCTAACGTAGAAAAATTGCAATGGTTGAGGTTGACATAACTTTAGACATAGGTGCGCGCAGGCGTGAGTTAGGAGTGATCCCTAAGGCTCCTGAGCCAACATTTATAGTCCCTAAAGGCTCAATGACCCCACCCCTTGCATCGATGGCTCACGGGTTTATTTCGGAAATTTGGCAAGATTTGTGAAACAATTTGCAGCTGAAAAATTAGCACAAATTGGCAAAAATTGAGAAAAATCTTAGCACAATGGTGGATAATAAGCAAAACTACGAGAAATTTGGGCAAAATGTAGAACAAATTTGGGAAACTTTTAGCAAAATTGAGGAAAATTACGAGTTCTCAAAATTTGAAAATTACTCCCCTTGACTTACCTCCCCTTCGCCTGAACTATCTGCCGCTCGCCTCCCACAAACTGACAAACCTGACTCTTCTATGACTTTAGCACACGTTATGTATATATATTATAAACCATGAGCAAGAATATACTCAAGAAAATATGTTCTTACAGATCGAGTGTTTTAGTTCCTTTCTTTCATAGATATCAGCTATTACACTTAATTAGAGTTCATTCATTTGTGCTCCGAGCTGTTGGTTGTCCATCGAGAAATTTCGCTTTGCTACAACTCTAAGTCCCTTAAAGAAATGTCAAATAATATAGGAATATTGAATTTTCAAATAACTGTTGAAAAATAAGCGTTGAAATTCCATATAGTTTTAAGAACAATTTACACTTTGATAACCTCTAAATCAAGTTGATTCCATTAACTCATCCCTAAACTGGCTTATTAACGCTGACTCCGAGTTTCGCACAGTCTGAGCTAATAAGTTTTTGATTCAACTAATGTGTCGGTTTTCGGCTCAATTGGAGTCAGATTACACAACCTGAGTCAAAATTGACCCACAATAACTTTGACTATTTACTGATTCGGGTTGGGAAAGACCCGACTGAGTCAAGTTATGACTCAACGTGAGTTATAACATTGACTCAAGTTGTACGTAATCTTACTCCTACTGAGTCGAAGACTATATACCGCATCCATAAAAGATATATTTACTGTAACCATGAATAGGATCAGTATACGTAAAACAATAATTTTTGCTGATACTTTGCTTGCTTAGATTGCAAAAAACGCAAAATCTGGTTAGGTACGGTTGCAGTCTTTGATACTGGAATTACTCTGTACATAACCGCAATGCACACAGCATTGGATACATTGAAATTCTGTCAATTTGAGACCATTCAAAAATAATTCTCCAGGAAATATTGTCCAAATGTTTGCAGGGCTAAACGTTGAATCTGGGTTCTTGCCAGAAATATTATGAGTGCAAATTTGCAAATTGGTTGTGCCACGGTACTGTTTTGACATCGTAAATAAGTGGCAAAATAAGATCAGCATTTTACGAATTACATGTAGTATCAATTTTACAAGTTTAACAAAAACAGTGCATAAAATTTCCGGTTGAATATGTCTAAAAATAGCGGAACTCATGCAAGCTTGCCCACAACTGACTGGCTGACTAAATTAAAAAGCTGTCAATTTTGGCTTCATGCACCAAGGTTAACTTTGAACTTTAAAAAGTAACCCAATTACAAAACATGTTCTACTTTACTACGCGTAAATAACGAACCTATTTGTCGGGTTTAAAACGTTTTCTGAACATAAATTCAAGGCAACTGAGAGTATGAGAATGTGCATAAAAGCAAATAGTTCTTTAAAAAATCATTGTAAATATATTCTGAGTTTTCTATTGCTACGTTTGATGATTGCGAATCATAATGACATGAATTTGGTATTTGCAAACACGATTCGATCGTGATCAGCTCAGAATTTCCACTGCTGTATACCAGAGCGTTTGCGTAAACTGATATTAAGGCCTTGGCTGATTGGGTTAGATAAAATATTTTACAGTTTTAGGTTATTCATATTTGTAACAAAGTTTGCTTAATAGTTGGTAGGAAATCGAAAATATACTTTCAATATACATTAGGATGATTGAGTTAATTTTTGTGACTGTATCAGCTATGTAACTAGAATTTTTTCATTGTCGAATGCGTAGAATATTCCAAATATTCAAAGTTTTAATACCATGCTTGTACGAAATAAAACAGTACGAAAGGCATTGATTTTACGTAGATTTTTTTACACTTTGTGAATTTTGTGGTATGAAAATTGTGATGTAATGCATTACTTAGATTTTTTATTCAACCTATCCTTTGATAACCCTTTCCTTCTTTATTAAGGCGTATCTCGCACAATCTTGAACAAAACTTTACTGCACCAGTGGATTGAAGCTGAATCGTTTGGCTCCGAGTGCTATTTATTAGAGTAGAAACTACACTATTCAAGACCTGTACCTCCGTTCCTTAAGAATCCTCGCAAAGCCAGCAAATAACAGCGCACGTGGAAACGCGCTCTGCTCCACCAACTCGGTAAATAATTAGCTACGCAACGTACGCTCTGGAAAATGTGTTTACTTTAGGCGCGAAATGGTTAATACAAAATTACAGATAATATTTAGAGTTTAATGTGCCACGTGTACTGTGAAACAAGCCTAAAAATTTTGTAACACTAACTTAATGTGTGTATCATTTGCGGCCACTTTGTTTGGCCTTCGGATCCCATTCAGCAACCGTGATGAAATTTGCTTTTTCGTTGCTTTTGTTGGTTCCTGCATTTGTAGATTCTTCGCTAAGCTCCTGATCATCGGACGAAGAATGTTCTATGTGGTTTATTAGAGGACGAGTAGTTTCGCCACTTGGTGCCGTTCGAGTAGACATTTTGTTATCCAACACGCTGTTGCCGGATGCCAGGCGCGCTGAAACTTCTCTGTCAAATTGTTGTAGGCTGTGGTTCAGTTCGCGAGTTTCTTTTGCTTTAATCAACGTGGACGATTTATAATCTTGTTCTTGGCTCATAGTATTATCGTCGATGGTCGAAGTGCCTGTCCCACGCACGTTGGTAAGATCAGTCATAGTTCCAGCATCGACACCACTAAACGATGATATTTTGGAACTGCGTCGAAATCTTTTACTGACCCCAGAATCCGTTCGATCATGCATGTTATCTCCAGAATTGATGATGGAACTTTTCGTGGAGTAATTATCACCAATTTTGAAGTGTTTCTGATGTTGCTGTTTACTGTCGGACCGTTCTCTGGGCTCATGTGAGTATAAAGATATATCTTCATTTTTTGGTTCCGAAATATTAAAAAAATTTGTTTGCTTTGATATCGCCCTTTCTTCTTCAGCACGCTTGTGGACATCCTCAGAGTGAGACTGGATATTTAATTGGCCTACATTAATTGTGTCAACATACTTAATTTCCTTTGCTTCTCTTACAGCAGTGCCTGAATTTATGCCGACCGGTTCGTCCTTGTCCTTAACGTGTTTTCCTTTCACGATATTTATAGGAGAACCTTGGTTTTTATTGTCGTCTGCTTGTGTTTCAGTATGTATCTCCTCGAAATATTCGAAAGACGAGTTTAGGCTGTAGTATGGAGTACTTCTTATTTTTCGGCGTGAATGACTTCTCATCTTCACAAAGTTTTGGACCGAATTTGACGAAAAATACTCGTCGGGCGTTGAAAATTTATCATCGTGAGCGCTTGTCTCAAAAAGCAACGCTTTGTCTTTCTGCAGAACTGCAGAGTTTGGGTGCACTGTTTGGTTGTTCTCAGGATACTCTAGGGTCACATCATGCACAGCTGGTCGACTTCGCGTATCAGTAGAATTGGAACGTGAACCATTGTTCAACCATGTTGATACTGTCGAAGGCAAAGCGCTTTCTTTATGAGAATAAGTGCTCCCGGATCCGTCTCCCTGTTGGCTCTTTCTTCGTAAGTCGCGATCCTTAAATTTAAAATTATTCGCTCCGCTGTAACACACTGACATTTGTGACGTACGGGTTGCTTTATTATCAGATTTCGTGCTTATTCTAAACATTTTCGGGGGCCTCGCTGGCTTTACGTTTCTTGCTTTCAAAGCAGCTGCTCTGGAAAATTGCTCAACCAGCTTTGTATCTTGTTGCACTGAATGTTTTGTGGGTTTGCCGGCAGTAGCTGTCTTATCTTTGTTACCGCCTCTCACTAGAGATTTTGTTTCATGGGTGCCATTATTTTTTGAATCTAATGAAATTTCACCGGTTGGTTTCAAATGATACCTCTGTTTAATACCACCGCTATGTTGCAGTTGTTGGAGTTGTTGACTGTAACTTTTCATGCTTTGGGTCAGTACACTATTTCCCATATTATTTTCACTAGCAATATTTATGTCCGGCGCCTGACTTCCTTGTACACATTCATTATTCATTTCTGGACTAATTTCCTGCGAGTGCTGCGTATCAAACATCCGGGTTTCTTGCTGACGGAGCTCACCAAATCCTTGTTTCAAGTCGTGACTGTCGCTAACGATTGTTGATGTGTCAATTGACTTTTCTTTCGATGGCATTACATCGTCAGAACATTCGATTGCTGCCACGTCTTTACAGCCTCGTTGCAAAGTTACACCGTCTTCTGAAGCGGTAGGCGATGCCCTCGTACAGCCGGCCGTTTTCCTGACATTGTCTTCATATCCTCCTTCAGTATTATTTTATAAATCAAGAACGGGCCTGGGTCTCTGGATCTGGTGACAAGACTTACCATGCCAGTAGCAAATCCTATGAGTAAACCCCGCTATTCTGTTCATGCTTGGCCCAGAAAATAAATACACGTCTGTATCAGTGAGTGGCATCAGTATTTTGAATTGTACTCCCCAATAGATGTAATAAAATCAATGGTAACCTAAATTATTTGTTTGAAATGGTAGTTCAGGACTTGACAGATACAGCGAAACCGCCACAATAAATTTATATCTCGTATATAGCATTATCCAAGTTATCTTTTAGTTGGGGGTTACCAAAACGACTAACTGCCAATGCGTCTGTGCAATCTTTGGCTGTAAAAACAAACACTTGGCTATAAATCCAGGTTTACAGCGCTCAACTCGGACCCCGAGATTTTTGATAGAACGCAATACAATTAATTGTACAGTAATGAGTACAGAAGTTTGCTAATAAATAGTGTTCGATCCGCTAAAAATCAAGCGGAAACAAAGGTTGCGATAAAGCTGCTCGGTCGAAGAACACAGGGTGAAGCAGAGAAAATCAGAAAGAGTATAGAGTAGCGGACAAGTCGTTGGCCGGTGTTGACGCACGCGGTCATTGTAGATTGTTTTTTAAATAAACCGAAAGCTTACAATTTGCCCTGGTCCGCGCTAACTTAAAGCTTTTTGCATGTGTAAAAACGTTGGGCAACGGCCTTGAAAGCTGCCGGCGTGCTGAAAATTATCTCTGGCGTCGTCTAATAGCGGCCTCTAGCTACTGGTTACTAGTTTTCGATAGTCAAAGGTCGTGACAGTCGTCGGATGACCTTTGAAAATTTTCGGCCGTTACCGGCAGTAATACAGGTCAGTCCGCCGATTCAGATCCTCGGCCGGCCGGCCAAAATATATACGTATCTGTATACCAAATGGATTAAACCACATCACCAATATTTTTTTGATGTACTCATAAATAACATATATGTTTTCTTTTATATGTTGTTCATACGACATATTATTACTTTTGTATAAACCATATTAGCACACTGCTTTTTCTGCACAAATTGTTGTTCCGAAATATGCTCATGTTCCTACGGATGAAAGATAGGTTCATCTTAGTCATTTAACTCATCATCTTACGAACCATTTATTTATCTTACTTCAGTGCCTTGCCTTAGTGTATTTTTGGCGACTTTGGCGGTTCTAGCACCGCAGATAACAATATTTTTGGGCGTGAAATATGAGATGCAACGAATTTCAGTCTAAATTTACGCAAGATTACTGCGGTCGTCTGTGTGATAAGATTACTTCGGCAGCCGTCTAGTAACAAGCAAATTATGTATCATATACGTATTTTAGCATATTTGTTTACAAATAGTATATAGGCATCGATTACCAACCACAGATTTCAAAGCCAGACCTTACTTTAGTTTTGGTACCTGCTAGCTATAGAAGGTTTCGGTATGGGATTGGGCACTTTTTCCGCCGTTTTACCCGAGAGTGTGTAAAACCATTTGTAAACGAAGCGAATTGCCAAAGAAATGCTGAAATAGTGGTTATACTTTGCACCGCAGTAAACAGAAGCTTCTCGGTTGTCGTCCGACGTTTTTGCATTTGGTCAGCCGCTAAAAGCCGCTGGTCTACTTTTAGACCGACAGTAAGCGATTGGGCTATCAGCAGGTCCTTTAATCGTAGACTGGGCATTGGCCATTGGAAGTATATCCTTCAAAGTCGCCCATTACCAAACACTTACACGTCAGTGTTTAATACAGCTTCTATTGGCGTATATCGTGGAAGTGCTCCAATGAGCGTGACAAGTGAAGGAACTAATAATACGTTCCCCAATAACCTCGGTTGGAAAAAAATAAAAAAACTTTTATCTTCATAAGTGTATATCTTCTGAAAAAATTAATCCTGGAAACTTTTATCCTCATAAGTGTATATCTTCTGGAATAAAATTAACCCTGGAAATTTTTATCTTCATAAGTGTATATCTTCTGGAAAAAAATTAATCCTGGAAACTTTTATCTTCATAAGTGTATATCTTCTCAAAAAAATTAATCCTGGAAACTTTTATCTTCATATCTTTTGGAAAAATTGACCTACCTGACGGTTAATCTGCGACCGTTAGGTTAATTTATATGCTAATATGACGTAAACGATAGGTATCGGGGAGGCGAAAGCACAATAGTTCAGCGGATGCAGCATGGATGTACCGTTGTCTTATTACCAAATCGCAGGTCCTATAAACGCAACTAACACAAACTTCGCGTTGAATGTCTAAGAATTAATTCATTGCACATGGCGATACACCTGAATTCACAGTCATACTAAGGAAAAAGAGACACATGGTTATCATTCTGTATCAACCAATCTATATCGTTTTAGTTTTTTTAACATAATTAAATGTAGTCTAGAACAAGTGCACAGTATGCTACTCAAAAGTAGGAAGGGCAATGCGGAAAAATTAGACATGCCTCCATATTGTGGCTTTTTTCGTTGAAAAGTGGGCACCCGCACCCTCCCTCTAGCTGCGCCCCAGGTTTAGAATCAGTGTCTCCCTATTTCTAAAAAAAATACATTGAAGTACTACTGCTGTAAAAGTTTGCAGCAAAGTAGTTCAACCATTTAGAACTAGTGAATTACAGCCCAAAAAGTACAGCATGTTGGCCTAAAACAGGGAATGATGAACTTTTTAAGTTCTCAATATTTAGTTTATCAATAGCTGGATACAAACTAAAGTAGCAAATTATTAGTCAACATTTAGTGTCAGTGATTAAGTATTCTTAAATTCTTCCTTTCAGAAATTTGGTTTTAATTCTCAAACTTTTCGATTATTGATGTTTGTCGGAACTTCAAGCTTATTAAGTTGTTTGTGAAAGAACGCAAAACAAACCTCTTTTTTGGGATACGGATTTCTGACGGTAACAGCGCAACCGTAAAACTGGGTCGTAGTTGCTGTAGTTTATTTTCAATAAAAGTCCCCTTGTACGAATTAAGAACGGTTTTAACCACAGTTAAAATATACCTACAAATAGTTAATTTGATGCTGAGGGGAAACCATTATTTGTTGCGTGCTTCGTCGCCCTACAACATCAACCACCTGAACAAGCTGTTTTGCGGATCTTTGATGATCATGATTAAATCTGAACGTGTTAGTCCTCTTTTTACGACAGTAACGTAATCGAACAACTTTATTGTCGCAGACCATACCTCTTCTAATAAAATTTCAGAAGCATCAAATACCAATTGCAAATCCAATTTTCTAAAGAAATTTTGTTTTAATCTATATATTCGGCGCCTCGTGAAGCAACTTGCTTTAAAGAAGGAGCAAATCTAAGGGTATTTAGGTTTGCATTAGTGAAGTGTGGGTGTTCAGCCTTTATTTCCACATGTTCGTTCAATTATTGTCTTAGTGACCCTGATCTGGGAATGACCCGCTGACCCCGTGACCATCCGTTTGTACGTACCGCTGTTTTTGCGTTCTTCAGGAATCACGGTTTCCCACTGTGTTTCGTTCAGCGATATCAAATGATCACTGGCTTTTCGCAACGAATATCGACTCGAACTTTTACTATGCGGTACGAGTTCTACACTTGACGACTTCGCCAGAGTCGAAGAACTTTTACGCAAATCGGCGATTTTGTAGTTTGAGTCGCCTGACAGCGACATATTTGAATTTGCTGTAGAACTTGTATAACCATCATGGTTTAATCCATCGTCGAAAGGTCGAGCCGTGAGAAGCTCTTTGCTATACGACTTACTGGGCTGAGGAGGAACACATTTCAGCGCAGCGTGTTCTCTATTAGTGCTACTACTACTGCTTGTGCTGTCAATCGAATGGAACGAATGTGGTGGCGTAGGAGTATGTCGATCTTCAATTTTGCTCTTATGATAGTTGAGATACGACTCAGAGACCTGTGTGTTTGTACTTTCTACCACAAAAAGGTTCGGCGAAGCTTGTCCAGTTTGAACTCCCTTGACTTGGCTTTGCTCTTCAGACGCTGGCAGCGATACTACCGAGCTTGGAGCAGATGAAGGTAGCTCGTCGTAGTAGGCATTCGGATAGCTCGATGTATGGAGGTCTTGGCCCTGGTGATATACGTGTTCAACTTCAGTATCTTGAGCCAATGTAGTTAGTTCTCCGCTATATGCCTGAAGAGATTCTAGATAGTGGTATAGAAGAGTGTCATGTTATTTAATTAGGCAAAACCTACATCTTCTATGTTATTAGTTTGATTAAAATAGCTCGCTTTTTATTAAAGGTGGTCTAGTATTGATTTCACGGCTTATAGTGCAAGATATTTGTACTAAGCATTAGTCCATTGTGAATGGCGCATACATGTGGTATACAAAGATTTCTAATGGAAATATTTCTTTATAGTGCATATACTCACTCTTTTTAATTAGTCAAAACTTGCATCTTTTATGTGCTCCGTTTGATTAAAACAGCTCCTTGTATTAAAACTAAACAAGTCTGGATTTCATGACTTTAAGGATAAATATTTTGTATTAGACATTAGTCCCTCATAAATGGCGCACACATGTGGTATAAAAAGATTTCTAATACTATATAATGCACTCCTATAATAAATTTTACCTTACCATATTAGAAGCTACACTAGTTATTCGCGCTGCGAGCAGAGACCATACGAGTGATGCTAGTTTGTATATAGTCACTAACTATAATCGAAAGTCCCTGAATAACAATGCACCTGCAATACATTAGTGACAAAGGTACGGCCATTTTCGTCAAATTTCAAAAGTCTAGGTTCCTTTATTTGTTCCTGCAATAACAGAAAACAGGGCTTTAAAATGAAACATCTCGGTATCAGTGTTGGAACAATAAATGAGTCGTTTACTAGGGAGAGGTCGGCAGTAAGGTTTACAATTTGCCAAACACGCCACTTCCTTGAACCACACGCCGCAGAGCAAATCTTAGCAAGGAGCAGCCCAGACCGAACCTGCCTCTGTGAACAAAAGTTGCACCACTCATAGCTATTACTTAGGGGTGGTCTTTTAAACCAACAGTAAATAAGTTTGTATGCATTAGCCATTTATGTCCTGATTTGGCAACACACTTTTACGGTAAACGAAACGGCCATCGCTGAGATGAGTGGAATCAGAAGGGCAAAGCTGTGCGACTTGCTCACAAATCAACGAGTAACTATTTTGTGGGAATTGCTTGAGTCTTTTGGCCGCAGATTGTGACTGTACTCATACTTGCTTGTGATCATCGTTAAGGTTAAAAAGCGTCAAAATACCAAGAAGATAAGTTGACGACAGGCTACATTGTTATTACATCTCGTAGCCAATCCTATTTTCAGGTGCATAGTCAGAACTATTCA
Organism: Trileptium ribeirensis; assembly: GCA_030248225.1. NCBI lineage: Eukaryota > Metazoa > Nematoda > Enoplea > Enoplida > Thoracostomopsidae > Trileptium > Trileptium ribeirensis. The sequence continues at coordinate 772 of JASANE010029337.1, read as the reverse complement.
CGCAGTGGGTACAGAATTTGTACCGTACGGCCAGCGCAACGCCACCTGAAGCTCATAAATATGTACTTCGCTCTTCTGCTATTTTTCTCGGGGGGCACGTACGTGCCCCCCTCTCCGGTTGACTACGTGCCTGTCTATCGTAAAGAATGTAGCGATAGATAACGTAAGATTCCATAGGGAAAAGGAACAAGTCAACACGTGAGGTTGGTAGTCAATAACGTCGTGTAACACTAACAAGGGCACGCTAATAACAACAGCTTCGTCCACCTATGATCAAACATAAAATGCGTATTAAATTAATTATCTAAGCACTTAACACAATGACAAACCTGGCTTCTATCAGTAGTCGTAATTTGTTTTTCTTCGTCTAAATTAGCATCCAAAAACTGATGCCTTGCGGCCAAGCTGAAATCGTTTTGCGAAAATTGTGCTATATATTTACTGTTGTCGTGTTTAAATCAAGAGAGCAAAGCTCTGTCATGGTGACCGCCACAGAATTGTACCACTTTAGCAATGACATATATATACGTAATAATAATACGCCGACAGCTAACTTGGAAAAAAATTATTTAATAAGGTACATTACATAAAATAAAATTTTTAAGCGTTAAAACATAATTTACAAAATATTCTCAGGAAAACAATTCAAGCTGCAAAGCCAAAAATATTATAAATGTTTGGGGAACAAGATCCTAATATGATCCTAAAATGGTTACTCAATTATATATATTATATGCTATATATAACTCGACGTTGCAATTTGGGGTTTTAT
>JASANE010029336.1:0-53477 GCA_030248225.1 Trileptium ribeirensis | reverse complement strand
TCAGCGCACGCCTCTAGTTGATAACAATTGGATGATTAACCAATACGATCTAGGTGTGTGTAGCTGCTGTTGGAGATTGCTTGAATATCTTATTATGCTATGATTGTTATATTTTTACGCCAATGTGATAAAAAATATGAGGTGGCGTCAATACGATGGAACATCGATGCGTTGGTGTAATAACTATGATGTCAAGTTAGTGGATATTTACCACGAGTGCGCAGACGAAGAGTACATTTCCCTGCTTTTTTAGCCCGTGTTTTATGACACTGACGTTTTCGGTCTTCTTAACTGCTCTCGTTTCTGGAGGATCAAAATACACTAACCCTCACCTCCGTTTATGTGAAGGGCCACAAGTTAATACGGTGATTCGGTTGGCTTTGGACACGTGTGATTGGTCGAGCTTTAAAGCTGGGGTTCCGACGTGCTGCCACAAAACATGGAGTCCAGTTATCATTCAAAAAATTGAAGTGTGCTCAGTGTATTATGACCGCCAGAAAAAGCGGATATGGTCTGAAACGCGCTTGTCATCAAACACTGACTAATATTGCAGTGCAGGAAATTGACGCACTCTTTCTTTATGCAGTCTTGTTGAGTTTCATGAATTCCTGTTGCATTCTTATTGCATACCAAATTGATTTATAGTAACACAGTCTCCGATAACTAAACAATGACAAGAGATTTTAAGCTACGGAAATGTTGAGAAATACAGATGCGCTATAAATGTAATTCTTGGATGTATGGCGCAGAAATATGCCACAAACGCTGACCGTATTTTATCTGGTTAATCTCATAGTTGCTTCTATTACGTCTGTCATAACGCCGTGCTAGACGCATTAGAATCCTTATCGAAGGATGTAGTTCGAAGAATTTGAACGCTAATGCCACTTATTAGCAGCTGTGTGAAAAACCAGACTAAAGGTGCGATGTCGGCAGTCAAAATGATTTCGAGTTCGTTTCTGAATCATATTTATTTTGTTTAGCTATGGCTGTTATTTAAGACAGATGGCAACGAAACTTCCCTTTCAGCTTTTATTTATGTCTTTTTTGTTTCAAAGGCATAAAGTCCAAGTTTCACGGTAACCGGGAATTTGCCGATTCATACACCTCTGTTATTTAGAATGTTTGCTTTAATTTGCCTAATTTTTGTTCGAAAACGGAATTGCGTGAAATACTGTATATGTTATCCTTCATAAAGATGGATTTTGGGTCAAGTTTTCCCGCCCGGCCCGACCCAACTTTCCTTTTTAACCACATATATATTCCACAAAATCTAAGACAAGCATGGTTCAATGAAAGTCTTCATTTACATAGGTTGTTTTACCGCTCCGCCTATTTTTCTGATGATAGTAATACATACATGGGTACATTTGCAGATTTCATTTTATTGTGCTGCAGCTGGTAAGATCTGCCAACCATCTTTATTCCGTTACGCTGATAAGCCCAAAGTTTACCAATAGCACTGCGCTTCTGAGTTCAGAGTATCATATTTCACTGTTGTGTGTCTCAACCCGATTTGAGCCGAGCCGATCCGACCGGCGGAAGCGCACCTAAACCACACCCGAACCGACCCGAACTGCGTCCGACTCGACTTCCATTTTTAATCCATCATTCGTGTGTTGTGCTTGCTCATACTTGCCTTGTTTTATACCATTTGTTGTTTATACAGATATCCCTATCGAAAACACGTAACTGACTGCTGTTTTAATTTTATTGAAATATACATTGCGTTCGACAACCGACCCACTGGGGATTCCTAATAGAACCAAATGTTGTTTATTATTTTCGAGTGCCAGGTGCTATCTCAACGACGAATTTTGTTTAGATTTTTCAACTGAAACAACTATAAGCAATATCATGCGTTGAAAGTAGGATTCTAAAATTGTAGCTTTTGAGTATAGGAAGGACATCGTTTTGCTCCAGAGCAATCAAGGTACAATATTATGGATATCAGGCATGCATAGAGAAGCTCAAGTAACCCTATCATAGTGTGTTTGGAGGTCTGTGGAATCATCCACAGGCTACCGTAAAGAACGTTGTACAAGTGAGTTATATTAGAGAACAATCTGCGGGTCACTGCGGCCTTGTCGGAAATTCATGGATCCCGACGCAGCAGGTATCTCGACGGACTGAGAAATTTATTAAGTACCAATATGTTATAATTGCTTAAACGTGGCAGATCATTCATTAATTGGAAATATTCATCCAACAGCTATGATATAGCTATGATAATTTGAGCGTAGGTATCTCGACAGACTGAAACATTTATCAAGTAGAAATATTTTATAATTGCTTCAGAGCAACAGGTCATTCATTAATTAGAAACAATAGTCCAACAACAATTATATATCATATTAGCAAATGCGATGCCTTGAGCGTAGATATATGTTAGTAACTTGAAATGCAATGAACTTGCGGATAAACCTGAATACAGCAGATGTTTATCAGAACATACTATTCAATATATTCTGGCTCATATTTACTAAGTAAGATAATGGCAATTTAATGGGCAATTACGTAATTAGAAAATTTTTGCCAACCAACTGTGTGCAACAAAATATTAAGGCGTAAATTTATCTAGATTAGTAGAAATTCTTTGAACATGAATTAGCATCAAGTCTGTTGGTTTATTTTTACACTCTAATATGCTAAATCGCCTCCGTTTTATTTCTATACTCTATCTATAGCAAGTTGTTGTTTAATTTTATGGTGAGTTGTATCTGTTAAATGACCTTGGCATTTGCGAAACACATCACAATGATCCTAAGTAAAATATTATTAGTGTTAGTTTATATAGCTGCAGTTTGGTCATATATTGCCTCTTTAAGTAATTGTACTGGTAAAGCTCTCCTATTCGCAGTAATTATACTATGATAAGGATACGATTTTGGACGTAACGAAAAGATCTGTGGATTCGCTGCGGCACACAACCTGCATAAATAAGTTGAATAAATTTAAAATTAATATTACAAAGTGTTATGATTACTCCAGAAAAGTATTTCACTTTTTGAAATGTCACCGCGTAAACGCCTCCAGCATGACGTGATGCCACAAACTGGAACGTGGGGGTTGGAACAAACTTTTCGCATATTACCATGAACCCTGAAAGTGGGGTTACTCCAAGAACCGGGAAGGGTGTAAGCTCGAGATGGACTGTGTCATGCTACACTCGTTTACATTTTGATATCGAGGGGATTGTACTGTTCTCAAGAAATTATCCATAACTATTAATAGAACCCATTAAAAATGTACGTTTACATGTCACGACTCATCTTCATGTTTCTAAACGACTCCAAAGGCAATACGGGCAACCATCATCAAGCAAATACTCTACTTGTATGTTACATCCTTTCCTCGATGACCTACGATTTATCCACATACAGACATTGCTAAACAGATGGTTTATATCTATTACCTTTGATTCATTATGTAATATACCTATACATTATTAGACAAAAGTTATATATGTCTCATGAATGATGATATTCGAATATGCAGTGGCTGGTAAAGACCTCGCTATACACCACGTAGACTGTAGTGTCAGAAATAGTATTTAAGTAAATAGTACAATATAATAGATTGCGTTCCTGCATGCCTTAATAATTTCAAGAAAGTTTTAGTGGCTTCATCACGTTAAGTTAGCACTACTTATAACATTTTAGATATTTAAGAATGCTTCAAGGTTACAGATTTGTGAACATGTCCAGCAAACATCTGTAGCATCTCTGATATATATTCTAGTCATGCATATTTTATAGTTTACTTACTGTAAATATGCTTGCGTAAAATAATTGAATTGAAACTTGCTTTGTATTATGGTTAGCCATTAAATTTGCTATAATTTTCATAGACAAGATGTGACTAATGTGTTTCCTGCCATATCTGCCCTCTTGACTAACTTAACAGAAAATACAAGAAAAGTAGTTTATCTAAATATTTACCTATAGCAAGTTGTTCTCATTTCGGCTAAATGTCATTCTAAACTTTCTCCAGGCGCATGAATCCGTAAGCAAATGACAATCTCAGTTCAATTGAAGGCGAGTGTGTATTTGCGATTTTAAACATTGCAAAGGCTTTTTCATGCTGTACTCCATCCACTTTTTTCTCGATAAATTTAATTTTTTGGTAAAAAGACATACCTGTGAATCGGTTCAGAGCCAACAACATAAACAGTAGGCAGACAGTAATAATGGACAATTGTGAAGTTAATGCTGTCTGTCGTAATGGACAATTGTAAAGTTAATGTCGTCCAAGTTACGTCAGCTGTTTCGCTAAAAACTTGTTGAATCCTATCATCTCAGAGATTTTAATAATACATTGTGGCTATTTTGACTGTTTCGCCAATAAACCCGTTTTCAAAATATTCTAAGCGATTGCATTCTCAACGACAAAGATAGTGAGCTATCCAGTTGGCAACCTGATTAATTTCGTATAAACGACAATTTACGATGGCTTCTTGAGAACAATATGACACTTCTAGCAACAATTATATAAACACGTCAGGCTAGAAACTATGTCTTTCAAAATTCAACTACTCGTTTCAGCAAAAATAACCCCGCAGCATTTGGAGAGGGTTTGCTGTGTCATACATACAAAATTGTTTTTCCGGTGATATTATACACCACTTAAAACCTCAGAAGGGGCGAACAACATCTTCTTTCTTGAAACGATCCCAAAAACTTTGAACTGTCCGAGCAAATTTTTATCTATGATACAGTGACCCCAAAATTCGGGGAGATGCCGGCCCTGCAAGAAACATGGGAATAAAGTCGAAATGGATTACATCATGCCAAACAGGTTTTATGGTGATAGTGAGATATGTCATACTTTCTTAAGAAGTCATCATGAACTCTTGATACAGCTGAATGGTGTGAGCGTATGGATTTTAAAAAAATTGTTTTTCATCAATGTCACATGTTATATATTTGTAGTCATAATGTTTTAAACACTTTGTGGTTTCTCTGGATTTATCGATTTCACCAGCTAATTCATGTCGTGCCAGTTAAAAATTTCTATTAGGGGCAAACATTATTTAATTTCAGCTTGTTACGGGATCAGATTGGGTTCTTTAGCTCGAGTTCAAAAGTTATAACCAAATTACTATGGTAGAAAAAGGAAAAAGAACAAACACGGAAAAAATGAAAACTGAAAAATCTTACTGTTGGGTAACCCAGTCAATGACGTACTCAGCCCAAAATACCCTAACCCATCCAAGGGTTCAAAAGTTATGACCAAATCATCAACCAATATTTTATACACACAATTTTGTGATACAGCAGCAGCAGGAGGAAGAGCAGGAGCATACAATTTCCTTTTGTATGTAGATAGTAGGGAGTGGTATTTCACCTGCTTTACTTTGTTTACTACTCATAGCGTTTATTAATGTCATTAAAATGAGGTTTACTTCTTTTGTAGCTTGAACAAAGGTTGTACATATAAAAACTAAATCCTCGACAACACGCTCGGCATATAATTATAAAATATACACCAAGAAGTAATGGTTCATTACATATTCTAGTGAAACTCCAGAAATAATCACAAACGTTAACTAAAATAATATTAATAAATTTTAAAATTTTCAGTCTTGTAGCTCTACTTCATGATGCAAGCCTAAGATTTATGTTTAGTAGATCTAGGGTTGACACAATAAACTGCGTTGCGAATAAAAATATATATTGGAATTCAGAATTGTCGTTTTCTTTATATGACAATTTTTCGCTCTTTTCAAACCTATGAGCAAGTAGTTTAAATCCAGAGAAGCGTCAGGAAGTCGGTTAAGCAAAACCCTTGATTCTCTAACCGGACTTTACTGTTGGCTCTACCCTAGGTGACAGAAATTTCGATTCGACAAAAAGTAGGTTTGACTCCTACATTTTCGAAACTGAAAGATGCGCACCTAAACATATTCTTCCGACTTGTAAGCATTAATCGTCACCTAAGAATTATTAACAAATTATTAGCAGATACTGCTCCAAGCAATATACACGTAAAACGTTCCAAATTAGAAAGTAGTAGTTGTAAATTTTTGTACTACAGCTAGAGTATCCTGTTTCTTTTTTACTGCGTCTGCAATAATGCAGATTTCTTTTACAATATCAACTATAGCACATGAACAGATGACCGGATATCATTAATTTTTATCATTAATCATATATTGCGTTTAAACACTGCTACACATTGCTGCAACCATTAATTTGTTCGTCTGCTATTCTATGCACAAAGCCTAATCAACTCCCCTTTCTCGATCGAAAACAAGTGGAGATTTGTTCTTTCCGTCTATGGCATATTTACCGCCAAAGTTATGTGATAAAATGCTTTCAATACTGGTGACCTGACTTATTGCAACTGCAGATCTAATATCTCGCCGATAATTGCCTTAGAAAGTTAATACGGTGGAAAAATAAGACTATGTGTCTAAATTGCGTAAATACAGCAATTGTTTATTATAGCTTGAAGAGGGTTGGCGGTATTTGGGGTAAATTTTGCCAGTCAGTGTACCTGGAATGTTTCTTTTATATCGTCGACATATTTCTAGTCGTACAGCCTACGATATAGGTATCGCAACCCGTATCCAAAATTAATATTTTGAACCAACACTCGTTTACATTTTGCTGTTATAATGGCTTTGGAATGGTTGGTTACACTTGGCTCAAGTTTTGGTGTGCTTGTGTACGTCATGTGACAGGCACGTACCGTTGCAGATATGGTTACGAGATAAAGTGAAAATGTAATGTCCGGACCAAAATATCGACCCTTCTTCGGGCACTTAAAAGTAATGGTGCTAAATGCAACAGCATCAGCGCGGCATCCAGTTTTGTGTGTATCTCGTATTCGCGTCTTGATACTGTATATTGTTCAGATGAAGCTAATTAAGCAGAACTAAGTGCAGTGGTTAGGATGAATTCAAAGCGAAGGAGAAGTCAAGATTTCTTGTGGTTTTGTCACAAGGTCAAGCATACTGTAACCTACTACAGGTTTTTTATTTGTCGTTGCATGGTATTCCGAACCAGATGGAGACTAAGGTATGCCGTCCAGTAATCACTTTCGATGAAAGCACAACAGCATTTCGATTTTTATTATGCCATCTGATCTGGCTTTGACGAGCATACCTATATTACGAACCATTAACATTCATTGATTAGGAATTGACAGTTAATTAATTAATTAACAATTACCATAAAATAGACCATTTCATGATTTCACTTTACGCAAAAAAGTGGTGTTTGTCGTCTTATTATTAATTTAGTTTTAGCTTGCATGCCTTTTTATGGCTCCTTGCAGTCAACCATTATTTTCATTGAATTTATCTAATTCTATTTCGCTGTATGCTTTTGTTGCTTTTTGGAGTGGCATATTTTTTATAGCAGCTCTTGTTACGAGTACAATGTTTAGCAATTATTGGTATTCTTCCACTTATCGTTATAAAACCTTTTCGTATTTACAGATAAAAAGTTGTTCCTATACTTGTTCGATGCGTTACATCCGCAATTAACTGATGACTTTCTACCCGATAGCAGCGCTGAAACTCTGTAGTATAATTGTTTTGCTTTAAGCGTTATTTCGCGTGTCCTTCTAAGTACTATTTATCATCATCTTTTGTATATACACAATGTTTTGTGCTTATATGATTTTCAATTCAGCATGGCTTTTATACGTATGGCTTTCTAATAATGTATTAGCCATTCGATAGATAGGTCATTGCAAATCAATCACCGCCGGTAGTTGATGATTGCTGAACTAGGCTTTGTATATCACATACAAATTTTTATTTGGACCATATAACTTTAGTGGAAATACAAATATCTTACTTTATCAAATTGAAATTTTGACAGAAACAATATACCAGGATGCGACCGGCCGACATATTGCAAGAGTTGTTAGAGCGTAGCTACGTCTCATAATTATTTTATATAGCACTATTTGGCTTTTAATTAAGCTAGAGCACTTCTCTTTAACTAAGCAATAGTTTTGATTTTTCAGGAACCAAAACTGAGAATCAATAATTAATTAAGCGATTCCCGACCGCTAATCTATGAGTGGTTTTCCAAAGTTTGGTAAAAGCACGATAGAAGTCAACATTGCCTTCTAGCTGAGGTGCGCGAAAACTTTGCTTACCAGCGGCGTAACTGTTCAGCCTATACGAGTGTTTAGGTCTCATTTTGTTTATTTATTTATTTGTTTATTTATTTACTTATTTATTTATTGACACCGATACAGATACAAAATAATTAATTGCAAGCTGTATATTTTAATTAGAATTAAAAAACTGATCACAAAAAATGTTTTGTAAACGGTCAATATTTTTGTCCGAAAGGGTGTAAACTCCACTAATATTCGATCAATGACTATTAAACTTTAACTATTCCGAGAAATCAATTTCTTAAATTTTATAACATAAGTTATCCTCTATGTGTTTGCACATTACAAGCATAATCGTATATATCTGCTCAAATACTCAAGCAGCATGACTAATATTCAGCAGCCTATTTCGCAATTCAATGCCCAATATATCCATGTACATCTCTCTGAATTCCATTCAACGCTCAGAATTCACCATATTGTAGATATGTAGATAGGGATGAAGCAAGTATTTCTAATATTTAAGTATTAAAATCACTTTTCAACGACGGTAGTCATAGGCTGTCGTCGTGAAATGCTATTATATACTCATAAGAAATAGTTTTGCAACTTTTGTCCATATAATGCGATTCCGCATATGCTTGCTATAATGACATCCTATGTTGCGTGGCAGGCGTAGGAAGTCACGATTAACTGTTGCACACAGATAGGGCCATAGTTTGTTGTCAGCGCATCCAAAATATCTGAAAACGAACAACCGTGATATTTCAATTTTTAATGGTGCATTAGGTAAATTACGTAGTACATTGCCCGTTGCTGCATTTTACTGAAATGCGTGCTTTATGATCAGCTTGAAGAAACTCAGAAGTTTGTTGATTATACGTTATATATAAACGACTGTCCTTCTGCTCTAGTACTAAATTTACTTTAAGCTTTGTGTGATGATATTTAATTGTGTGTATATAGGTCAGATAGTCAGATATCGATGATAACTTTTGGGATTGCCCGAAATTTGCTAGCAAATAATTTCTTTGCGCCGTTATGACGATCATGGGTATTTGAAGTTGATAGCCGACATACCACAACTACAAATTTTTCTACAAGATGGGATTTTAACTTTTATTTTACTTTAGGGTAATGCCGCTATCAGAAAATTCTCACACAAAGAGAGATGGTTACAGTTTTCTCAATACTACGTAAAATTATTGTGACAGAGATTATTATGTTTGTTGATTACGTCACTAATGCAGAGCAGTATTGCTGCATCAACTATAGCTCAAGGATTGACGGTTCATAGCCATAATTTTTACCACTGATTGTGCTTAACCTCCGGCACATAACAATATACGCATTTATATGCAGGTCTTCCAATCCACGAATTAGGGGCTGAGGAAAGCTCACTTTTAGGCAAACGCGAAATTCAATTTTGGTATTTGCCTCTGTAAAATTGAAAATTCTAAACTGATGTGATAAAAAATTTTCGCAGCAAGGATAAGCGGACATACTGCACCTGCAATCAAATATCTAGCAAATTATTCCTTTGGCAGCTGCGTAAGGTACTAAAAGCTACGATTTGGCGTCATAGAACTTGCTGTAGCTACAACAATTTTCGATTGGTTGGCAGTATGCAGTTTAAGTTTATATAGTGTGAGCACATTTACGCTGTATACCATAACGATGTTTTCCCTTCGAAACTATAAAATAGATATACAAAAGTAATACTTTGGACCAAAACCATTGTATACATATTTCGCTGTTATTATTTCTTTCTTTACAATATGGCTCATGTTTTCACTGTTTGTTTCATTTCTGTGACAGACAGGTACTTATCGCGATCTCAAATTTGGCTGCGCCATAAGTGGTGAAGATAGTTTCCGAACCAAAATCTCACTACATACTCCTCTTATTGTATCTTTGCAATCAGTTAACGTATTTGTTTTAAAGTGCAACTATGGCTGATCTATATTCATTAACTGAGTTTATTAACTTAGATTCTAACTAATTCACGCTTTCCACTAGTTAGCCAATATCTATAAGCAATTGTGTTAAGCCCAGTGGCCTTAGCGTAGCGGCGTTTAGTTTGTTTAAATTCAAAATGCTATTCTATTCATTATATTTTCTTTACAGAGAATAAAACAAAATCGTAGCAGCATTGATTACAACTCCATAACGCAGTATTACGTAGTATTGTTGTTCAGAAGCCGGCTTCTATTGTAATGTAGCAGCATATTAGATATTTGGTAGCAAGAAACCCAATTTCATATATATAAGCGAAACTGTATATTTCCTTCCGTTTTACAATGCTCGGCCTTACCACAAGGTACCTTCTTCTAGTACCAAATCTACTGTTTTACTATTGTTGCAAAACTATCTCGATATATCGATATAGTATTTCTCCGTTTTCTATAAATAGTGACCCTGTTGCTTTAGAAATGTCATATTTTCATACGTTCGACGTGCTTCGAAATATGGTAAGCAGTGTCGTTGCCAGAAAGTTTTTGCACGGGGTCCCCTGAATGTGCTAGGGCACACCCAAGATGCACCTTTCATAGCTAAACGTGGTACCGACTGTTCCGTTGTGTTGCAGTTGCAGCGGACGCTGCACGGGGGGGGGGTGGCGGAACGGCCCCTCGTGTCACCCTTGGCTACGCTCCTGTATGTTAGTGTAGCATGGTCGCCTTATTATTAGTTATAAATCAACAAATTAGAAAAGTCAACGGTATTTCATTCTAAGAGTTACTGCACGAATAGGCATTTATGATTTATCATACGACGAAAGTAGCTCAACATTCAAACTTTAGAATTGCGACTTTAGAACCACTCCGCTTACTATGGTCTTTGAAGTATCTGTATGAAGAAATTGATTGTCGTGCGAACCTATTTATAATATCTTACAATTCAAATACATCAAATAAAAATTATCAAAACTATGTTCTTGTCAAATACATTGAAATATAGTTTTACGGTGCGAGCGGCTAATAAATGGGATAAATTACAAGATGTGTCGTTTAGCAATCTTTGGTGAAAGCATCCGCCTTACGAAGTTTTCAGAAGGCATTAAATAAAGTTGAATCAGGTCTTATTTATTCAACGCCATAGAAATCTATGACACGAAAAATGTAATTTCTCCTCTCATCTTTTATCCTTGTTTTTCTTTCTATCGTTACCTGATAGAATTGGAAATATCATGTCACCGTCAAAAATACCAATTTATTAACATGCAACTGAATATAAGTATATAGCGCTTGTTTGTTTAAAGATTATTATTTCTTTTGTAAACAGGCAGTACGTACGCCATTACCTAGGTCTCACGCTTGCTATTATGGTTTTGAGCGTAATGCAAACTTTGTTAGGCTATCTCTCCGACTACCAAAGGGGTTTGATTAATAAACATGTTTTTATTAGCAGTGTCGTCGCTGCCCCTTCAAGTTTTATTAATGTACGACAAATACTTAAATAATGTATATTTAATTAATAACCTCCCCTCCACTTTGGAACAACCGTGTTTGCGTAAGATTTATTCTTATTTTGTCCAACATTCGAAAGTTATAAATCTTTGCTTTTATCAAATCAGTATTGTGCTTGTCTGTTTTTAGTTATAGGCCTTTGTTTATTTCGTACAATACAAATTGAATAACAGATGATTCCATCAGTCGTTAAAATAATGACACAGTTGGGGTATATCAATAAAAAAAGTTTTGAAAATCGATGAAAAACAACAACGAAAAAGCTAATACAGTAATACATTGAAAAAGTAGTACACGATTACATATAGTTTACCTGGTTCATACAATTTAAACAATAATCTCTAAACAGGTTATAGTTGTATGGGCCTGAGGGAACAATAATTGTACTGACATTTACAAGAGACCGACTTAGCATAGAAGCCTATTGTATAGATAGTCACAACAATGGACTTTCAGTCATTGTTTGTCACTGACTGACTATTGACGCACACAGTGGCAGACAGCACACCTACTTCGTTTAGATGGAGTTCCGAATCTTGACAGTATTAAATTAAATATTTATTGGTCGATTATTTTTTGAAAACACAAGATGGTTTGGCCGTTGTATATATCTATAACTGTGAGTTTGAGCTCATAGCATTGCTGCATCGTGGTGTTGTCATAATGTAAGGCATACTTGATGCTTGTGTTTTCTTCATCGATCAGCAATAGCTACCTATTCTTGCTGACTTTTGGCAATTAGAATGCACACAGAACAGATTCTTGGCTAAGCGCTGTGCCTGGGACCCAGCTGTGCTATACTTTGTGCTGAAGATCTGACTAGTAGCTAGCATCGGATCCGCAACACGTACTTAGTTAGAACCTCTACATCGAACCTGATATCGTCGGCTTTGAGCTAATTCTGAAAATTTCATCTTGATTTCAAATATACCTGTACCAGGTCGAATGCTTAGTTTTAAATTTAAAGCAATGCTCATAACTTCGATAAAGAAGTACTCGCTTCGCCCAACCTTACTAAGTTTGAAGCTTTCGATTGTCATTGCCATTGTCGTAATCTCTCTCTGCTGTTAAATATAATATACATAGGCGTTGCATTTTACTGATATTTCTATAGTATTTTGGTCAATGTATTTATAATGAGAAAGCAGCGGGCTACCCCACCTGAAGATACATCCATTGCTTTGCAAAAAGATTTTCATTTTACATCGAAACATGTTTCTTCTTGGGACTTAGGAAAAGTATGTCACAGCAGCGAACAACAGAAGCCCTGATGGTGACACTTCTGTGTCGTCGGTTATTTTTGAAGAATAGGCGTCAATAAATCCTTTAGATGCATCGTTCACTACTACACACGTGGCTTATATTGTGAGACTATAGCAAAAGAGACATATACGCTCATAGGGATGGCGGATTATCCACATGAGGCGCTAGACCCTCTCTCCCTCGGGGCTTCACCGATCCTCCACTCAGAAGTTGTCAGCTCCCGCGTACGGCAAAGTACCCTTACCTCTTTCTACGCCAATGGCGCGCGGAAAATTTTGGCAAAAATAACAAAAACTGGCAGAAATTAGGCAAAAATTGGTGGAAAATTGGCAAAAGTTGGAGGAAAATTGGCAAAAATTGGGCGACAAATGGCAAAATTTTAAGAAACATTTTGAATCCCAAAAAATATGGAAAATATATCCTCCCCCACCCAACCCGCTATCCCCCTGTGAATTCAGCCATGTATGTGCAAAACTACCTTCGCTAAGAAACAAATGGGTTTCCGAATAATCTTTAACAGGTGTTCTCCTATTTTTACGATGAAATCCACTTATTTTCTAGAGTTTGTGAACTTTATAATATAACTTACGACTTCAGCACTTGTGCGGAATTTCAAACCATTTCCTCTCTAAAGTCGTTTTAAATGAACCCGGCACGTTTTCTTTACGCCACATTCATATGGCATGCAGATTGCAGCGGTTGGATTTGTAAAATTCTTTCTTGACTGCAGTTGATTGGCGGAATGTATTTGAGCTAATAATGCATAGCCAGACTAAATGTGAAAACAATTTTGTAGCCTAACAAGTGTGAAAAAAACTCTCGAAATTTGTGTTAAAATACTAAAATTGCTGTCGGTTGTATATAATTTGCTAATGAAAATTTTATAAAATCAATGTTATGCGATCTAGATGTGCTTGCTGTTTCAAAAAATGAGAATTGGCCCGTATGACAAGAACGTATGGTTTTATGGGATTGATTTCATCGATATACATAATATATATACTGTCTTGACAGTTGTCAGAATTGAACATTAAATATTCAAACAGAATTCATGAAATCAATGTTATGGAAACGAGATAATCATAATGCATAAAAAATCAGGAGTAAATCAGTAGGGAAAGAATTTTTCGTTTCACGGAATTGATTTGGCCAATATTAATAATCAGTTTTGACAGTTATGGGCAAAAAGATGATATTAACAATATCAAACACACTGCCAGCAGGTGACTGCCAACACACAAGCTAATAACATAGCGTTTTGAGTTTCAGCTATTTTAGAACAAAATTTTACAACAGTTGAAGTATTTTAAAATACTCTAAGATTGCTATTTGATTACCCATAGTTGACACCATATATTTTAAAAGAATTCGGTTTAGTACTCAAATATCCTAAGAAAGATGACTTTTAATAAAGTAAGCAATTTGCCAGCAATATATGTATATAATCATTTATATTATATCATATTCATGATATAACCTTAATCTTTGAAGTATTTAGTAGAATGTCGTGCGGACAGGTTTCCACATAAGAAACTGACCACAATCCAGGTTCTATTGTGATGTAGCAGCATAGGAAACAACTAAAAATTTGAAGCTAATATGTATTTATAAAGAATATCAGCTATATAGCTATAGCGATTTTATAGGTTAACAAAACGAGGTGTAATGGGCATAAAATATTCGTGTTTTAGTTTTTGTCTACCAGCGCCGGTTCATAGGAGGACCTGAAGCTCTGAAGCTGGGTCAGTGGTCCTGGTTTGTCTCAGAAAAGGTGGGCGCTCAACTGCGTAAGCCGTGAACTAGTGCGTTACGACGCCAACTTGTGACCAACGCCGGTCCAGAGGAGGACCTGCAGGTGGGTCAGTGGTCCTGGTTTGCCTCAGACACGGTGAGAACTTCCCTGCGTAACCCGTGAGCTAGTGTGTTATGGCGCAAACATATAACCAAAGCCGTTAAGAGGAGAACCTGGAGCTGGGTCAGTGGTCCTGGTCTGCCTCATACACGGTGAGCACCCCTTGCGTAAGCCGTAATCTAGTGCGTTATGACGCCAACTTGTGACCAACGCCGGTTCAGACGAAGACCTGGAGTTGGGTCACTGGTCCTGGTTTCCATCAGACACGGTGAGCACTAACCTGCGTAAGCCGTGAACTTTTGACGCCAACTTGTGCTTTATGTAAACATACCTAACCTACTTGGTTAAATGGCAAGACGAGTAACAGTTAACACAACGTACTGTTAGCGACTTGTTTTACAGGATATGCTGCTAATCTTGTAGCCGATGTGTCAAATAGTTCTCCATGCTAATTTAGCCAGCTTCTTGTTCTGAAATGAGTAATAACTTAAATTTATACTAGTCTAGCCCGCGTGAGTCCCAGTCTAAGACCTACCAATTGCACAGTCAGACAGTAGTCGGTTATAGCGCTTCAATTATGGTTCCTAACGCAAAGAGTTCACCCAACTATTTATTACACCGCATGTACATATTAACACATAATATACCTAATAAACATACAAAAGTTACAATACTTACATTTACTCCAGGATATAATACCGTAGTGCAAATTATACGCACAAAATTTCACCTCCGATTGTGAATATTAATAAAGAACTTGATTGCACCGTTTTCGCAAAGAATATTAATCAATTAGCTCACGGTGCAAATCTTTAAATAAATTCTTGGAATTGTGAAATTTTCTCTCTAACATAAATTTTAATTATGGCGTTAGAGAAACCCTTTTTATGAAATTTTCAAAATCCGTAATAAGAATTTTCGCGGAAAATCCAGCAGAAATAAACTTACATTTTCGATAATGTAAGTGTAATAGTTAGGGCACCCTGGGATTACACTCAAATCAGGTAGGCACCTAAAACAAGGGATTACACTCAAATCAGGTAGGCACCTAAAACAATTTTTTCTGGTGTAAATGAACCCGCAGATTCCGAATATGTGGTTAGATTTGCCCTATAACTAATACTCGCCGAGTTATTAACCCCCTACTACCCCCTGGTATTACACAAAATTTTTCAAATTTTGCTCATTTTGGGCAAAAATCACTCGGCGAATATTGATTCTAGTGCAAATAAATTGCATATTCGGAATCTACGGATTTCTAGTAATATAGCATGGTTTTTAGTACAATTGGGACCCCCTTATACACTTATGTATGGCGTTTATTCGCCCGGGGGGTCTAAATGGGGTCCTGATGGGGTTTCGCTATATTAAAAGGGGGTCTAAATGTATATATTATTGATAAAACAATTTTTTCGGGTGTAAATAGATCCGTAGATTCCGAATATGTAGTTAGATTTGCCCTAGGACCAATACTCGCCGAGTTATTAGCCACCCTGCTACCCCCCTTGTATAAGCTTATATGGGGGCCAAATTAGGATGTTTGTTGAGTATAACTTTTTTCTGCTGGGTTTAGACCAGATATCTCCGGCTTGTTTTACTCAGAAAAATGTATTGTTTAACATATCTTTTAGATTCCAAAATCGAAAATTTGAAGTTGACCTTCGAAATTTTGAAATTTTCCTTACTATTAGCCCTAGCACACAAATTTTATATTATTTTAAACTCTCTTAAAGTTTTCCAAGAAATAATAAAATTCTTCATACTAAATCTAGTACAGAAATAACAGAGGGGATGATGACCGTAACTCCTTAACGGGTAGGACTATTCTGTCTTCGGGCCCGGTTTGTCATGCTATGCTCACAAATAAATATTGATTGAAATGTCAATCTACGAAAGAGACGAAGTGACGATACATAAGATCATTTGTTGTTTGAATGAGCGACAGGTACATAAGACACAAACATCAAATTTTGGCAACATACGCAACTGATACCAGTTTCAAAAAATATTTCTCCAAACTTCTAATTGTTCTACATTTATACATACACTTTATTATATTTATCTGTAGCATTGAGTCCGGTCCCACTACCAACTTTTAATTTACATATGTATATTTTGAGCTTTCGCATTGTTTTATTTTTTCTCATTTCCGTTTTTTCGCTTATTTATTTATTTACGGTATTGAAATATATTTTTTCTTTGTTGTAATTATAAAATTATAACAGAATGCTTTTGTGTTTGATTTGCTGAATTGAAGTTGGGATGCATTAAGTTGTTTGTGTATTAAACAGAGAGCGTCAAGCTTTGAAAATCCGCTTAAAATTTGCGTTTCTTTCAATAAGTCTTGTTGTCGGAGAATTAATGTATACTCCATTCATGAACAGTGTAGGACCCGATAACGCCGGTATGATAAGAAACGTCTCGCAATAAAACAACATAAATATGAAAACATCCAAATATTCTGATTATGTCACCTTTTACCTTTGGAACCAAAATTCTGGTTTTAAGGTATTTTTGGTATTACACATTTCACGATAAACTACCTTATTACCAGCTGTAACTAATCACGAAGAGGTGGCGAATTCCTATATCAATCCACAGAAACCGTTTCAATAATGAAATTTCGCGATAGCGTAAAATTTTCGCTAGGTTTGTTTTAAAAAAAGCTACTTTCATATATTAGTTACGAACGAATTTAGATTTTTTACAAACGTACGCAAAATAGAAATAAACGCGGCATGATCTGTATTGTCCTAACAAATGTTCTGACCACTCTAATCTTAATCATTACTGACTGTTTCAGACACAACTGTTCAAAACATCCTTTGCCCAATTACTTAATTTTGTCGTGTAATAAAACGGTTTATGTGAGAAACCGGCCGTTCGCCATACACTGTATGAAATTTTCATATTCGCGTATACTGCGTATGATCGATCCTCTAGATCAAAGGATTTACCTTGAGGTTGTAAATATTACCGTATAGATTCACATTGTGAGCAGGTCAATTGGACAAACCGTGGCATGTTAAAAACCTCGTCATACATGTGTTTGATTACATATGTTCTTTAACGTGCTTGTGTCTTTAATCATACGCCAAATGTGTCAAAAAAGCTGTCGTAGACCTCTCCTGGACAAGAAATTGGCGATGTCCGTCCATAATCAAATAAGTTCAACTAAACGCTAACTTGACAGAAATTAGCATGATATCTTCGATAATACTATCAGTTTTAGAATAGATGCGAATGCGAGATATGTCATTTATACTGTAAAACCTTGGCAGTATGAAGGCAGAGATTTATAACGCTACAGGCACGATAACCTGAAAACTATTAATTAAATTAATTACTGCGTTATAGTGGTTGTGTATAATTGAAGCATTGAATTTTCTAGCCGCTCAGAGCAATTTTTAGGTTACATGTACTCAGGAATAATCATTTAACCCTATATCCCGATGGTAGGTAGCAGGGTTTAAAAATTTCTCTTATGCACCTAAAATCTGCGACATTTTCATACTACTTTCTGTAGTGTGGAAGTTTGTTGAGTGAATTGCGTCTCAAATTTTAGCCACTTAATGGCTTGTATGCTTATTACTAAGAAATTAAGAACGTTAAATTTTATCAAAAATTGTGTAAACGGGCATAGTACAGGCTTTTTATATAAAGTTTTGACGGCTTTTCTTATCTGGCCCTAATTTCTATAGTGACAGTGTAAACTATAACATGTTACACGTTACACGTATAAATTCACCAATTTAGGGTTTCGCGTTTGGGCGAGAAATCCAATTCCACGCCAAGTGTCACCTTTATGTGACTCCGGTTTATAACTTTTTCATTACTAAATTAATTGCAACATTATTCAGCCAACGTTGGATATTACGGTACCAAAGTGGGAAGCCGTCACATTTATATTTTAGGGTAGGGTGAAGCCAATTTCATGGTTATGAAAATTTTTATATTCATAAATAAAATATTCCATTACATAAAAATTTACACAGGTTTTGAAAAGTCACAAATATGTGAAAACACGAGGATTAAAGCAACGGATAAGCAGAGTAAACACATTCTGTTTTATTGAGTTATGGTCGTTGGTTACAATTGGAAAGCTACTCCGCAGTTTAAGAATATGTGATTGATATTTTCAACTGTTTTCTAAGGGGTGCGTACCCCCACCCCTACCAAGCCCCGGTACCCTGGTTGTGTGCTTGGTAATAAAGTTTATGATCCACTGTCATTCATCAACATATATATATTATAGGTCATACTTAAAGCGTTATTCATTTCAGATGATACAAATCAAAGTATTATGACAATATATGTATATAAGCGCACATATGCAAGAGTTTATGTGATTAACAAATGGAAACACACCAATTTTGGTTCCAATGGCATTATTATAATAATAATAGTAATAATAATGATGATAATAATAATAATCCGTTTAATTCGCAACTTACACAAAACTTAATCTAAGCCTAAACATACGTCGGGGCGTCGAACTTACCACTAGTAAACTATTGTGCTTCTACCCATGTAACGTACAACCACTAAAGGTGACATACGCCCTAGGTACAAAATAAACTGTTCGGAATGATTTTAATAAGAGTTCATCAAAAACAGCTAGCTGAACCATCGATGATTGCTTCCCCTTCTCTAGTCTCACTAATAATTACTGTCCAAATAGATGTACCTACCAAAAAGCTTCTTATCGCATAGTTCAATACATTCATATATCCTGAATACAGGTATACAATTCGGCATGTCATTTTATAATCGAGAACCAAGGTGCAAAGTATACAAACATGTACATGCGTACATAAGTTAGAAAGAGCAATGTTCACATTCGCTAAAGCTGCGAAAATCCATGGAAGAATTCTGACCGCGCATTTTTCACACGGTTCAGCTAGTGATTTTGAGAAAACAACAACCACCAAAATTTGACCCATGCATTATTATCTCCGGTTTTATTATTATTTACTGTAATTTACGCTGTTATAAAAGTTTTGTGTTTTGCCTTAAAAACAAATAGAAAAGTCAAGGATTTTTCGTACATTGGTATTTCAGTTACACACATTGGTGTATTAGAATTATTAGGTTATCAGCCATTATATATATATATTCTGTCAATTAAGTATATTACATCATATTATATTAAACCGACAGAACGACAAATTGTCAATACTTGCTATCAATTTTATATTTTTTAAAGTTTTACTGATATTTACGTTCGAAAAATTTAAAAAATGTTGGAATGTGAAAATAACTGTCAAATTGTCATTCTATCAATTAAGTATATTACATTATATTATATATATATTAAACCGCAGAATGACAATTTTGTTTCCACGTTCCATCAGCTTTTAAATTTTTCGAATGCAAATGTTCAGTAAAACTTTAACAAAAGATATAATTGATAGCAAGTATGTATGGCAAACATGTTGACTATGGTCGGCAGCGTAGCAATAGTTGTAATAAAAGCAGCTATTTGTCAATGTCATTCAAAACCATATATTTTGTTTCAGGGGCGCATTACGGTACTGAAAAGTGGGACGGGTGCTTACCGGAAAATTAGGGAGACCGCTATACGGCGAGTTCTGTTTCTTGATAAATGGGGGGCTGGCTCTCGCTGCCTTTAAATCGTCCCCCACTCCGCGTGCTATGCCCCAGATTTGTTTCGCTTGTCCTTTTGAATGGTCTCCCCTGGTATCATTAACTTAAGAGATAGATTATTAGCGCCTTTTTTGATGATCTTGAATTGTATCAAAACAACGATTTGAACGCTTGCAGTATTTATCACCACGAGATAATGTGATTTCAATCAAATTAGTCCAATAATAGAGATATTAGCAATGAATACCGTTGTAATCTGTCCTTTCCCTATCGACAACATTAGTTTGAATTGTGTTTTATTGTGCAGTGTTATTTTTATAGATGGCAGTTCTTAAATCTTAGAGTACATCTGTTTAATGTACGGGTAAATGCATATAGTATTTCCTATATAGCATTTTATTTTTTTCCAACTCGTACAGTTCAAGCAAACAAAATAGACATAAAATTCGTATCACGTTACAGTCTCTGTTCGTACACCATCAGCGCTGCTGTTAGCGGACTGTTTGCACAAGCAGCTGCGAACAAATATCTTGATTAACAGTCATAATTTTATATAGTTGAGGTCTACCACAGTGTTTTTGTCATAAATGTCATGCCGGAACTTCATTGGTTTAGCAACATCAGTTATTTTTCTATATAGTTAAGCAATTTATCTATGTGAAGCGACGCTAGCGTCAAATTAGTAGCTCTACACAGGGAACTGGCGACATAAACACTGTGGAAATATTTATTGGTACTGGGTTCTTACTGTATACTTGAACTAAATTTGTTACTGGGAACGTTCTGTTTCCACAATTTTTTTAAAGAATTTTGTTTAATCTGTACGACACTACATGACAGAATACCGTCTATGGGTCTTTTATGCAAAAATGTTTAGTTTAACATTACACAAGGCTTGAATATTAGCGCGCCAAGTACTTAATATTATTGGTGTGGTGTGTTTCCGTTTCAGTACGATCAAACGCGTTTTAGGGTATTTCTTAAACACCGAAAAGCATTTATTGAATATTTCTACAAATGTAAGAGGGGCTGCTGCAATTTTTCGGCCCTACTGGTTTTCCGGTTACAAAATGGGCCTTCGTAATTCGTGCCACCTCAAAAATTTCGGGCACCATGTGCTTAAATTTTGGTTGGTAATTTTTAGCTTCCGCCGGTAAACCACTCTAATAAAAACAAGAAAACTGTCATTATTTTCTTCTAATACACTATTCCTCACAAAAGTTAAAAAAAAACTACAATAAAATTAATTTAAAAATTGTTTTCAAAATCTATACAGGTCATATTGGCAGATTTTATGAGGAGATTTTTATCTATTTTAGCCTTTTAAATAAATTGAATTGAATATTGACAATTTTTAATATGTGACTCCACATTTTGAACCAAGCGTATCTATCGTACATGACTCCTCGTCGAAATGCTACTCCCCTGGTTTTGAGAAAATTGTTGACTAGTTCAAGGTCCCTAAAAATTTTGACGGCGACGCTAGTGCCAAAGAACCGGCAATAAATATTTTTTTAAAAAGTTACCAGTGTAGGGGTGGTTAATGCGTTTGAATTTGGTGTCATATTTGTAACCTGAAGCCCGGTATCTTGTATACTAAGCTTCTATAGTGCTGCTCATTAATAGTTACGATGCTTCATAGACTCGAACTTTGGTATATAAATTCAGCAATTACCAATTCATATCAGTAGAAACGACGTCATTGTAAAGGTTTTCAATAGCTTTTTCAGTAGTGATAAGTTAGTGTAATAATGTTTTGTATGTTAGGAGCTACATTTATTTGCTGAAACAGAAACCTACAAAAAGAGGATTAGTCGGGCGTCGGGTGGATTTGAACGCATGATCTCTGGATGGGTAGCACGGCTCTGTAGACCACTAGACCAGGTCAGCGTATTGCGGGTCTCTTTAACTATGATACGCGTTTTCCAACGAGTTATATAATGGAGTAGATATCGTAAACTTAATAAATTAGGGCGGACAGAACGAAACTAAAATCCACAAATCGCACTAACATGAAATAAAAAAAGGAACCTAGCTATCCAAATTTCATGGATAAAGCGCACAAAACTGTTGCACTTCTGAAAAGATAATTTATATTACAGTTAAATTTATATATATATATATATTGTATATATATTTTATTTCATGCATGTTTCTAGTTTGCTCAACATCTGAATAAATCATTAATATATATTGCTGTAGCAGTCATTTAGCTTTCTCAAAATTTCCGCAGGGGCTGAAGAGAAATTAATAATTGCTACTATCTAGGTCTAGCCATAATATTACACATAACAATGTTATATAGACTATAAATTAGGATTAGCATAATCTTTTAAGTGAGTTTCCATTGAAATATAATTGGCGTAACTACTGATCCGATTTAAACCAACTGCATTCAGGTTGAAGGCAAAGACCATTTCCCACAGTCATTAAACTGGGTTTATACATTCAAACATAAGCTAGTAATACAATTCATTACTACCGACAAATCTCCCATTCCGCCGACCTTCCGCATTATCCGTAACCAACACTCTAAACGACGACGATGTTACTGATGTTAGTATCCATCGTTGCGCTGACTGCAACAAAAACGCCGGTAACATTTGCCTTGTATGCGACGAATGCCACTTCTGGATAAATTATGTCTTCGCCAACATTCCCCGCAGCTGCGGCAGAAAGCATCGACAGTCATGAGCGCATTCTGATCGTCTGTAACGCATGCTTTGCCGCAAGTCACAAAAGGCGCGGACAAAGTCTCAACCCATCTACAGCTATCATCACAACTGTAGTCGAACAAGAACCCTGTCTCGATTTGCTTGTGAGGCTTGACGAAGAAGTAGCCTCATTATCAACTTCTGTAGAAGCCACAGCCGAAACACTTTCATCGCTTCTCCTCGTAACACCGCAAAACCTGCTAGATATGCTCCGTCAGCACATGGTTCACGGCCAGTTACTTCATGGACAAGCGTGGTAGCTCCCAATAGTGAGTCCGAATGTCGTATCTTTTATGACGCTGTCAATAACACAGATCCTAAACATCGTGAAGCTCTCGTATTCTGCGGTCTTCCAGACACGTGGGACGAAATTGCAGCAACCCAAGTCATAGCAGCAAAGCTTCTTGCTCCAACCGCAAAAGTGGAAAAAGCTTTCCAAATAGAAAACATCAATCCATCCAGCTGAAACAATTCCCAACCGCGCCTGCTCAAGGTTTGTTTTTCTTCGTCTAGTGCTGCAAAATCAGTTCTTAGTTAAGTTCGTCAGCTCCGTGACCAGCCGCGGTATAAATCGGTTTACATTAGACGATCAATGTCACATCAAGACCGACGCCAACTAGCAGCACTTAAGGCTCACTTAAGGCTTAAGGCACAAAGTATTCATACTGAATCGCAATCCTGGCAAGGATGAAACGAATAGCGATAGATGTGTAGTGGTTAAAGAAAATTGGTGGTTTTTAAAGGGTGTACATGTATTAATGGCTTTTTATTAATAATAAATACACGAAATTTGACTACTCCATAAACTCGTCGAACGACAAACTATCGGTTACTTTAGGCTAAAACCTGAGACTGCCTTCGTTAGCGATAAGACTGAAACTGCCAATAAATTGATGTCCGACAACACATTTATGAGTTACATGGTGAACTGTAAATTACTAAATGCTGGTAGGTTGGCCAACAGAGCGATCTAGATGTGCTCTTCAATTCCGATCAATGTCGTATTATCGCTGTAACCGAAACATTGCTTCATAATTCCATAACAAATTCAGGACCCGCTTCATAGATACAGCATCGCCAGAAAAGACACAAACCACTGTAGTAGTGATGGCGTTGGTATGTTTATTAGAAACGGGTTAAAATTTACGGAAATTACTGAAACGTTAATATAAGAAAATGACATTTAAATTGCAACTGTATACTTATACCTGCCGATAAAGCGTCAATTGTTTTGTTGATCACCAAGTGGCTATGCAAACTGTATTGTGACTATAGTGGGCGACCGCAATATGCCAGATAAATACTAGACTACCTCATCATGACCTCTCTGCTTCGTTTATGAAACTTTCACGAACTGTATATGCGAGACAGGTCTTGAGCAACTAACTACATTTCCTACTCGAGGCAACAAATTATTAGATCTTGTTTTGACAACATGCGTACTAAATGTATATACCTCGTGTAGGGCGCGGCGAACATTTTTCTACTTCTGATTATTTCTTTGTTGATGTTGATTTAATGGGGAATTTTTCTGCAAATGTACAAAAACCCACATGTAACTTTGCTTTCAAAAAGCTAACTTTCCAGCTATTAAGTCACACTTAGCAAACATCAGCTGGGATTCGCTGCTATATAGTATTTACCCTGTTGACCAGAAATGGTTGTGTTTTTATAATATCTTGATTGATGTTTCTTTACAATGTGTCCCGAAAAAGATTGAAATTTCAAATACTAAAACCAACTACCCCTTTTAGATAATGAGGCTGTTATCGCATAAATTGAAACTGTGAAAAGAAAGCAAAAATCAAGGGATTTTACAAAACTCAAAATACGCAGCAAAAATGTTCTAATGCTATTTTTGCTTACCAAAAACACTACGAACACAAAATTCTGAACCTCGGAGATCGAAATAAATTCTTTAAATACGTCGTCGACAAGAGCTTCGCTAAGAGCGGTATCATTATTTATAAAAATAGTTAAGGTAAGCATATTTCTAGTGACGATCAACGATCTAAGTTATTAGAAAACGCTTTTGCTACTGTATTTACTCCTGATAGTGCAGTCAAAATATTTTCCATGAAATTTTAAAGAAGTTTCTTTCAATTTTACACCACCAGATATTCTTTTACAATTCAAAGAATATTCCTTAAAATTACAAAAAATTATCTTTAAAAATTCAAAGATATGTAATTCTTTAAAAGGCAATTCTTTGAAATTTCAAGGAATATACTTTGAATTTTAAAAGATTATCTGGTTGTGCAAAATTCAAAAACAACTTTTTTACATTTCATGGAAGCATATTTTCAGTGTGAGAAGTTTCCTGCAATAACAGGAGGTCCCGATGGTGTTGAATTGTCAAGGATATCCTTCCGGCCTGATATCAAGATTCTTGGGAAAATTAAAGAATAAACATAATCCAGACGAGTTTTCTCATTACTATTTATAAGAGCTCGGAGATGTGCTGTGTATCCCACTTTCTCATATTCTCGAATAATCATTCATAAATCGCACATTACCTAACATGTGGTCCCTGTTTGGAAGTTGTAGGCATCTATAAGAAAGGATCAACATCTGAACCGCTTTACTATCGGTGAGTTCCAGTCTTGTCTGAGTCTTTTATCTTAAGGAATCGATAATAACATTTACTAAATTACATTTCATCGAGCAATTTAATAGCTAAAAGCCAACATGGTTTTCTTGCAAATCATTCTATTTGTATACCGCTTTTGGAATGCTTCAATGAATGGAACATTTCACAGGACATGTGAAACGGAGTTGATATTGTTTATATCGATTTTGCCAAAGCGATTGATACGGTATCGCACAAGAAATTATTGTACAAAATTTCGTCGTTTGGCATAACAAAGCATCTCAAAAACGGGCCGAACCTGTCTTAAACAACAAGCGGTTTCGTGTAATAGTAAATGTAAATGAACCTTGCTTTAAGTATTATCTAGTAACATCACGAGTACCGCAAGGCAGTGTATTTGGTCTTTAGTTGTTTCTGTTTTATATAAATGATATCACTAATTTTTTATGTCCAATGTTAATCGTAAAAGCTTTGCTGATTATGTTAAACTTTATGTTCATTACTCTTCTAACGAGACCGGTCAATCACTATTTCTCCAAAGCGCTTTGACTAAAATTGAACAATGGGCACAAGAAATGGCAACTTTCAATATCTGCTTCAAAATGCATATTGTTACGAATAGAAAATCTGGTTGCCAAAACAAATTACATTTTATATAACAAACCGTTACCAATTGTAAAACAATGCAAAGACCTAGTATTTATGTCACCCGCAATCTGAATAGTATTTCTCACTGCAGAGCTTCTGCTAAACAGCATACCAGGCTATAAATATTATATTCCGACGTTTTCTGATAAATGATGACCGTGTCCTGTTACGGTCTAAGGTCACTTATGCACAAATCCATGGTTACCGGTGCTGGACTAGGTTTCTCAAGTTTTGTCTCAGTGCCAGCTAAGTAATATTTATACTGAGATAGTACGAATATTTTTTACTCGCCGTTTGTTCATCATACTAGGATGGGTAAACGTACTTTACAAGGAACGGCTCAGTATTTTAAATCTCGACCCACTAGATCTACGTCGACTTTATTTTGATCTTACTGTAGACTGCAAAAATTTTAAATTCAGATATTGATGCCTGCAAAAACCTGTTGAATATGTCAGGAGTATCAAAACGCGACGACAGTCAATGAAACTAATAGAATTTTAAAACGAATGTTTTAAACATTCTTTCGGATCCGAGTAATCAATGTAATTCGTTACCTGAACTTGTCGGAACTAAACGTCTTATCCACGCTCCGAACTATACATGATTAAAATTTCTCTTTAAAATGTCGATTTCTCACAGTTTCTTCACTACGACAGGAATATGTCATTTCGGAGGCACGCCCTTAAGCCTTCCTAATGGTAACAAAAATTTTGTTCGAAATGCAAACTGCGGCTACGTGTTAGCATGGATGATTTTTCTGCGCAGCTTTTTACTGTATAACATTCGAATAATCTTTTTGCAAAAATCCCAGGCTTACTTGATTCGCAAACGGTACATATATCTTTATGTGCAGAGGCTATTTTTTATTACTATTATCGTTTCAAATTGTCTTCAGTTATAAACGGTTGTATACATTCCTGATATTATCTTTTTATTTAAAACATGTCAGTCTGTTATTTTTACGAAACAGGATCTTTCATCTAGTCTATATTTTACATGGACAGTATGGACACTGCAGAACAATTCTGTGTAATAAGGCTGGCTTGACCGGTAATAAACCAAGTTATTGTTGTTATTGTTAACAGATTGAGAAATGATGTAGTGGCGACTTACAATCAATGCACATCACATCGCTACGGATTACAACAGCAGCATTTAGTCTGATGTAGGATTGAAAAGTGTATTCTCCTTTTAGATCGCTGCAAAATTCTGGATAGGGATGAAGTCAACCTTATACGCCATTTATACATGTTAAATAGGTACAGCGGATAGATAGGCCATATAAAAGACAATAAGTCTTGTTAAGATAGAATTTTAAGTATTTAATTACAACAAAATTTATAATCCTGCTCAAAGAAGGGTTTTGGTCTTAACTTTATTTGCGAGGTTAGGTGCTGTTAGAATAATATCAACTCTTTGCTACCGCGAACTAGTCAAGAGTAACAACCGAAAGCAATACAATACCCCCTCATTTGTTACCAAATTTCTACAGTTCATTCCCCTAATTATTAATTATTCTCGTAATGCTGCACCTGTAGGCTGTGGAAATTTCAACCAAATCAATGTTCAAACTGCCATGTTATACACTACAACACAAATATTCTAACAAATTTTAGTTTAAAATGGGCATTATTTAGCCACTAATCCTGACCCAAACCTGCATACAAACAGAATTACTTATCGATATGTGCCAATCATTAAGCACATGCAGTCAAAAACACTGGAGACATGCGTCTGAACTTTTTTCAGTTATGCCGCTTTTGTAAAGTAACGCTGCATTAATGTCGCTGCCAGATAACAGAATAACATATCTTACTTCGGAATAATTCAATTCAATAATGTATTTAAAGAAAAACAGACTTTAGCTCTTTTACCACAGTTGGAAGTTTTTAAAACTAGGAATAGGCTCGTACAATAGCATTTGAAGCGTTCAATGTTCATGGAAATATTACAATTGTCCAGCCAGGCAGCAATCAAGCTATAAATTGGAAAGGCCTTCAATTAATTTATATTTATCTCCAACCGAGTTTAAATTTCATTTCGCCGATGTAAGTTGGAATTCCACTGATTATCCAAACGGTTACGGGGATTTTTTGGTCAATATTTAGCGCAGTCCTACCATCAAATTTATAAAATGGTTTTGTTTTTAAAATAAAAAAATATCTTTGCGTTTCCTACCAGTCTTGCTTTCACTATTTTGATAATAGTTTTACGCAGAAATTAATAAAAATTGCGTGGTTTCTCTTTGAAAATATGAAATGAAGATTATTTCTTTGTTGTTAAGCCGAACTCATTGTAGCTTCAGTTAATTGCCTAAAAATCTGGCCAAAACAGGTAAACTTGTTTTCAGTCGAAGCTCGCCAAGCCAATTACAAGTCCAATTTTGCAGACAGCCTACTAAAAATTGCATAGTATAAAATTTTTAGTTACTTTTATGATAATCTGTAACCGTATAGCCCCAGTGATGCAAAATTTTTTTAGCTATGTTTACGTAATACCTGTGAGTTGATTGGAATTTATTTAATACAGGCTATTTCTATCAGATTAGACAATTTAAAGATGTCGCGTTTTATTAGATATAACTTGTTTTAAGACGTAAAATGTAAACATCATATAATGTTCCAAGTCGTTCGTTTCACGCTCTTAAATCTACGCAAATAAAAGAAGCCTAAAGCTCCCAGCGAAACATGTAGTACACCAATCCCTGTTAATTTTAGACTATTTAGAGCCATTTTCATATAAAGGTTCTATTTGACCTTCCCTATGATTCAAATAACGTGGTGAATCTCAGCGAGGAAGAGCGGCAAACTATTCCTTCAATACAAACAGATTTTGCTGTCACAGCGCTTCATAGAATCCTCTTGTGGGAGTCTGCGCCAATGCATGCCGCGGTGGCAATTTCAATAGAGTCTAAAAACAAGCAGGATTTTATTTTGATATCGATTACATTATATTATTGAATTATATTATATTACTATTATCCAAGTATTGCATTGAGATATCTGAATCTTGTCAGAACAATTATTGAATATACTATATTGCTTGTACTTTATATAGCCACATATAAAAAGTCAACAAAAATTAACAATTCGATCATAAAACTGCACGATGCACATACTTATTAATTAGATTGCATTGCTGTTTTATCACCAAAATAGGCTACTATTTATAGAGAAATTTATGCTGTTGTTAGCTTCATACAGTAAAACAATTCTGGCGCGGAGCAATCTGAATTTATGGAAACAATATCGGTGCTGGATCGATAATCCTATGTATTGTCTAGCTCAGGATAAAGTTGATCAACGATGTAGTTAGCCTACTTGAAACACTAAGAAATGAATAAAACCTAAATTCTTCTAACTTGAAATAGAATGTATAATTTTAAGCTGCAAGTAGTGCCAAGTGCTAGCCAAATCTATAATCGTGGGTTAAAATTTGAATGTTCTTCCTTCTGTCGTCGTCTTTGGAAAGAGAGTAAATGAATTAGTTAAGGCCTTATAATGATTAGACATTTACATTACCTATTTTGACACCAGTTGTATGATAAATCTTAAAGCTTGGTGAACACAAACTCACAGAAACCATAAGTTTTGTGAGGTAGGACTTGCGTTTGCATAAAAATCATAACAGGACGTACAGCTCTAATTCGTATACCTTACGGAGAAGTTAAGACATATCTCGAATTTTACACAAATATGAGGCTGGAACGCATAAATTTTATATACTATATAAATGGCAAATTTAATGTAACATGTTGTGATTATCGTTGAAAGGTGTGATGTGTACATATTCATATTATTTGGGTTGTATCTGTTCCTACAGATGTTTCCCATTAGCCTTTTACCGAACGACCCGCGCTAAGGTGTTCTTTTTAAGGATATAACGTTGCGTCAGTGAGCATGATTAGGGCTGATTATACATTACTTGGGCACAATCCATATCAGCGAAATAGGAGGGATCATAATACGCTGAAACGGTGTCAGCGCTATAGAGCGAAACTCGACATATTCTAAATATAAGAAAATCTACTAACAAATAGTTGTCTCAGTGTTGTGACTGCATACTAATCTTAGGCAGCTGCGGTATATTATACAATTTCATCAACGAAAAGGCATGGATAAATGCTAAATATCATATGATGAAAACCACAATTACGGCTGTCTTTATATTGGTTCTCCTGCATCTATTGCTGCTCATCCTATTGTTGGTATGGTAATGTTCAAATGCAGTGGAATAGACTACAAAACAAGAGTGCTTAAATATATTATTCACGAGACATCAGAAGCATCCAAAAAGCGTTACAGCATGACTGAAAGCCAAAAACATCTGATAGTGGCAAAATAAACAAATCTGTTTCAAAAGCGAATAGTCAACTACAGCGTTTAATACTGTGAATGTTTTATTATATATCATTTAATATTTATTAAGCTACACCATGTTTCTAACATACTTCACAGCTGTAGTGGGAGCTCAACATAAATGTATAATAGCTATTTGACAGTTGTTTAGTGTATAAATTGTCTGAATGTTGCAGTATATATATAACTTTGGACATTTTTGTTAAGAGATGATATGTATGGTGTAATTTTGCTTGTTAATAATCTTTCATAATATCAACGATATTTATAATTTCTCATCAGTAATTATGTAGAGACTATTTACCATTACATTAAAACTACGGAAAAATATTTGCATGTTTTCGTCACGTTTGGATTTATATTTCAAATTATACAATTCACTCACTTATATTACGCTCAACCCGAAATTAGATGTTTTAACTTTCATAACTTTAGCTTATTTTGTTGCTTTAGTTGCGGTAATTTCGGTAATAATTTATTCAAACAGTAATTATGAGCAATATTAGTGAAATATTTGTGGTCCACTCGGAGGGAGGATATGATGATGATGTATAGTTGTTTTTTTCGTTGAATTGATATATAATCCTGCATTTGCCTGCATTATTTAGACTAGTATTAACTCATTGTTCGATTTTCAGCGGAGAACGAACAACTCGACCTCAGATCAATTCAAGACTTTGTTAGGGAACAATTTTCTTAAAACACGTTGTCTGGAAACAGATGTTACCATGTGAAACACTGCATGTGGTCAAAATCACTAGGTTTTGTATAGTGCAGTTGTTGCTCGATTGTATTCGCTAACTATGTTTGTTGCGATTGGAATGAAATAAATTCACGTTCCACATAAATTATGCAAAACTAGACAGGAGTTGCATTGACCGGTTGAATATATGGTCTTATTAAATTGTTCTTCATCAGCCTAACACCTCTAAGCAATTTCTTAGCAAAGTGACACAAAATTCCGTCACTTTTTGCACGTGGCAAAACTGTATTTTTAGCAGGTGTATTTAAAGGCATTCATGAATATTCGCAATCGCTAGTATTTCCATGACACATAATATATATTTATAATTTGCATACAAGTCCATTGGTGATTTTATTATTATATCCATTTCACCGTTATTGAAACAATTCACTTGCCTGTCAAACATTAAGAATTTATCATATTTTACCAACATCATCACTAATTGATTGTAGGTGTATTTTGCATAAATAAATATTTAATCAACCAAGTTATATTGTTCCATTAAGCCAGTCAAGCTAAACCAGTTATTCCATGAACTAAAACATTTATTTGTTCTACTCTAATAAATAAAACACATAGTAATTGTAAAGTCAACAATTATATATTCACGTGGGATTTATAATCGCTTGATACTAGCACGAAAAAAAGTGTAACTCATTAAAAAATGTCTTCGGTAATATCGTATCGTAATCGCAAGTCTGATAATTTAAGCAGATCGACTTATGGGTATTTGGCCGAGCCGAAACGAGTTCGTGAGTTGAAAATAACTTTTCCGGATAATAGAAATTATAATTATTTATCAAATAATACAACCGGCAAAGATAATATATACATAGGCAGCGGCAGCGGTGGATGTTGTGTTGGAAACGATAGCGTGGAGCAAATGCGGCTCCGTGCTCATTCGTGGGATAGTCATAACCTCAGCCGTCGAGCAGCAGCAATTGCGGCTAAAGTTCGGCGAGACGGTGATAGTAGAAAGAAAAACGGTGCTAGACATACTACTTATCTGACCTCAGCGGCTGTACCAATTCATGTTCCAACAGGTTCTCCTCAAAGCATCCGTCCACGACGTGAAACGTTTTCGCAGTAAGTATATATATATATTAATGATATATATTGGATTTTTAGTGTAAACGTGGGCTAAAGCCTTCAAATTCTCAGCCCAGAACGTTACTTCAATATATGATCAACTTTCAGCGCATTTTTGCTTATTTCGTTGCCGTTTTGTGTATATGATCGTCTGAACAGCATTCAAAGTTTTGAAGAACATAACTGTCCCATAGTTAATATTGAGAAATTTTTAAAAATAAATTTAAATATATAAATAAGAAATGCTTTTTTAATTTTGAAGGATCACGATTTCAGCCGTTTTTTGATAACAAAATACAGTCAAATGTATTAAACTGCGTTCTTTGCTGGGTAAAATTTTGTTAAGATTATGAGCTTTAAAATCTTCGTTTGAAAATATGAACATGTAAACGTAACTTTTGTTCGATATCAAGTTAATATTAATTTAGCAATATACCAACCAATAGTTGATTTAAACAGATATAGTTAGGATTAGAGGTGAGAATTTGGGCCCTTGGCTCGGCTCGGCTCGGCTCTGTTCGGCTCTAGAGCCGAGCCGAGCCGAGCCTGCCTTGGTTTCCGAAGAGCCGAGCCGAGCCGAGCCTGAATTTCACGAAAAGAGAAAGAGCCGAGCCGAGCCGAGCCTGACAATTTATAATTAAGAGCGAGCCTAACATACGAAGCTCAGCTCCTAAAAGCTCGGCTCTTAAAAGCTCTTTTCGGCTCTTAAAAGCTCTTATTTACTCCTAAAAACTCGAAGCGAATCGAATCATGCAGACATGCAAGTAGTTGTTGTACGTATGCGATGCGTTAACTTAGGATACTTAGTCATTGTCTTTCAAAAAATATTACTCCTACTGTAGGCAATATTGTTATAGAATTGTTATGAAAATTTTACCGTTTGTGATAAGAACTTTATGCTAAGTACATATATGTTTTATGTGATTTAGGAAGAGAAATCTCTGAGGTATATTAGCAAACGTTGTAAGCGTAAGTTTTAGGCTTACTCTTGGGTCTTTGAGTACTGGCAGACGATGCAGCCATCGTTGTACCTAACTATATTATATCTGCTTCTGTCGTTTGCAAAACATGGTGATATAGAGGAACGCATTGATATTGATCAACTGATATATTTCAGGAAATAACAATTATCTTTCAAACATATCACATTATTTATTCCGTGGTTTTTAGTTGCCTTTTAGAAATTAGAGGGAGGCAAAGCAAGTACCGTTTCCACCAATGGTGCACTCGGCGATCGGTAAGGGTGTGGGAGACACATGGGACACCAGTATCCACGCATTGCTACTTGCTTTATTTATGACAGATTTGAGTATTTGTAACATAATCCCGAATCCTTTAATAATATTTGCGGTTTCGAATAAAGTTATTGGCAACAACTTTCGCTTCGATAGAATGCAACTAATAACAACAGTAAAGAAAAGCGATCGTAATAGTTCGTGATACTACCACCGTCATTCCTTTGGGATACCCAATACTAATTGCTTATAAACGTACCAATAGATATGAAAAGCTCAGAAAAGCCTGTGTATAATAAGTGATTTTTGTCCCATTGTTTACAGAAAGGTCCTTCATGCAATCAATTTGATTTTTGATCATGCCTAATTTTCAGAGTGGAATTTCTGTATTACGGTTCACGCCTGTATTTATGTATATTTATATCTACATGAATTTACCTGACCTCCGGATCCAGGGGTCAGGTTAACGCTCAAGGCCCAACTCCGCCAGAACGTCCTATCTTCAGCGTTTCTTATCAGTTACCTAAAGGGATTCGACCGCCATCCTTTCAGTGTTATGTCTACGCAAACCGGATATAGATCTCGCAACACCGTCCGTTTCCGTGACTCAAGAGACCTTCATCGCGGCTGCTTCCACCATTCAGTAAATGAGCCAAAAGGATTCGCTTTGGCAGGCGTTCACTAGGCATGCATAGTATGTCGCTCAGCCACTGAAGCCGGCGCCTTCACAGAACAAATACCAAGGAAAGAGATCGGTGCTTGTTCTCTAATAAGCTTATGAAATGCGGGCTAACCTTGTTACGCCTAATATTCCACGCCTGCAAAAGTTTTCGAAAGTGTTAAGTGCCTGTATGTCCGTAGATTTGACTGACCAGGTCTCGCACGCAGCATAACTGGCCTGATCGCGCTGTCGTACGCTTGCATATTCATCGCAATGCTGACGCCTCTATTTGACCATAGTTGTTTTCTCAGCCCGCAGAACGCAGCCCGTTCTCTGGCAATACGAAATTGTATTTCAACGTAGGATTGGCCGCTTGTAGTAATATGACTGCCAATGTAGCAGAAAGTGCTGGGCACATCCAAGCGTTCGCCATTACAACTAATCAAGGGCAAGGTGTTGCTGCAGCAAGCCATAACCCTCGTCTTGCTTGAGTTGACAAACAGGCCGACTTTCGCTGCTAGTCTCCCACGCCGGTCTAACATGAACTAAAGGTTCTACATGGTTTCAGACAAAAGTGCTACGTCGTCTGCGTAGTCCAAGTCCGTAATACCTTTTTCAATGAACGAGTACACGACATCGTCTTTCTGGTCTATATTTGTATACATATGGAATGTGCGGAGCGTGCTGGGCGTAACCACTACCTCTTATGAGCTAGTTTGTATTACGATCGTCCTTTCATATTTCCACAAGTGTATTATAACATACACAGCACAGTGCTTTTTTCTTGCACTGCTTTGCGATTTTTATAAAACGAAGATGTGTACAAACATATGCACTGCTGCGAAAAAAAGGCTTTCCAAGAATATTCTTTTTGCAAACTGGTCACTATTTGTAAATGCAAATAGATGCCGCAAGATGTTTAACAAAATACACACAATTATAAAAAATCGCTTTAAATTTTTGAGTATGTTTATGTGCAAAATCTGAGAAATAATATTCAATTTGGTACACAAGGTGTACCTAATGTACCTGCTTTGTGTCCCAAATTGGGGTTTACAGCAGTAGTACTACATATATTTTTATGTGATTACATTGAGGTTTCCTCATTGTCTCGTCTACAGTTTATATAGTTAGATTTAGGGTATGCCTGATCCATTGTGCTACATGAATAGTAAATTGTACAGTTACGTTAACAGTTACCGCATAGTTGGGTTCAGATTTTCAACACATAAATTCTTATTTACATGATAAAAACATACACTAGTGTGTATCAAAATCAAATTAAGTTGTTGCCTATGTGATAAATTTTTTATATATTACGAACTTATAAAACTTAACAAACTACTAAAATGTTATATTTTGAGGTAAAAAAAGTAATTTATGAAACAGGTGTAATACTGAATATTAATGTGACAGTTTAATTGTCATGACGCAATACTTACTTCATACAAGTCAAGAATATGTGAAGTTAGAGTAATAAAAAATATAGCTTTATTGCACATTAATGCCACTGGGATTTAGCTAAGGGGTAAGTGTAGAGGAAAGCTGAAATTCTACACACGGCTAATGTGTACAATTACATGTTGTTGCATTTTTAACTACAATAATTTCGGTTATATCTTAAGTATATATATATTATATTAAATGCATTAAGTGCAATGTCACATGCCCAGT
Source organism: Trileptium ribeirensis (assembly GCA_030248225.1). NCBI lineage: Eukaryota > Metazoa > Nematoda > Enoplea > Enoplida > Thoracostomopsidae > Trileptium > Trileptium ribeirensis. The sequence continues at coordinate 17,492 of JASANE010029336.1, read as the reverse complement.
TACAATTGTAGGAAATTTCAATCTGCCTGATTTAAATTGCGAAAATTATTTATGGCCACAATCTTCCGTGAATGTATGTTTTATGGAGTGCATTCAAGAGCTAGGTTTGCATCAGTTGGTAAATTTTCCAACCCGGAAAGGAAATTGTATAGACCTTTTATTAACAACCTCATTTTTGAAGGTTCCCAGCGTATCTAGTGGAGAAGGCTTTGCTGGATATGTGTCAATTAACTTTAATCTTCCTGGTTATATTAATAATGCTTCAACTAGTGAACCTTGGTATGTGTACGATTTCAAAAATGCAAACTACGAATTCTTTAACAACTTGTTACTTTCAGTTAATTGGGATGTTATCTTACATGCTGCTTTTACTGTTGGTGACAAGTGGAACTTGTTCACATCAATATTAGACTGCGCCTGTAGCAAATTTATACCTAAAAAGAAATTAAGCCCGAACATGTGTGGACCCTGGTATTCTCTTTTTATTAGGAAACTTCACAAGCGTAAAGCTAGGTTGTGGAGAATAAGCCGCCAAACTTGGGATTATGAAAACTATGAAAAACTCAGATCAGAATGCTCTGAAACTATTGCTCGTTTTAAACAAGTTCGCGAAAAGAAAATATTAAATAGTGGTAACCGAAATGGTGTTTTCAGATATATCAATAACAAACTCTATTCCAAAACCGGAGTCAGACCTCTTACCACGCCGCATGGCAAACTAACCACTGACGAAAACTCCTGTGCCGATATACTGGCCAACGCGTTTTCGACAGTATTCAATGAAAGTTGCGCACAACTATCTTTAAACCAACATGTCTCAGCCCCAAAAGGCACTGTAACATGTGTCACTTTTTCACCACAACTTGTGCACAAATTTATGGGACGCCTTAAGCCAAAACAAAGCTATGCACCCGATGGCTAGACAAGTTCTTGCTCAAGAAACTTCGTGATTCGCTTTGCTTTCCTCTGGCACATATATTCGAGCAATCTTTTGCACGTTGTTTGCCGAAGTCTTGGCTTCGCGCTGACCTTAATCCCATATACAAAAAAAGCGACTCGGCTGTTGCATTGAACTATATGCCAATATCATTGCTCTCTACATGTTGTAAAATAATGGAATCTATTATACATAACAGTCTCTTGTCATTTTTGCGTTGTAATAATATCATTTGTCAGAATCAACATGGATTTATCTCAAAGAAATCAACCTTTACCCAGCTACTTAAGGCAGTAAATGATTGGTTAAATGCTCTGGACATCGGAAAATCTGTTGATATTGCGTACATAGATTTCGCAAAAGCCTTTGACACCGTCTCACACGCCAAACTGCTCCAAAAACTTTCCGCTCTAGGAGTAGTTGAAACCCTATTTTAATGGATTAAAGCATTTCTTCATGACAAAACATTCAGAGTAAAACTGAACAACACTTTTTCAAAAACCCATAAAGTACCTTTTGGCGTACCCCATGGTAGCATTCTCGGACCCCTCTTGTTTCTCGTATATATTAACGATCTTCATCTTTGTTTTGAACACATAAAATGCAAATTGTTTGCTGATGACGTTAAAGTGTATATAAATATTGCAAATAGCGCAAGATAATACCGCCACAGCATATCTTCAAAATGCGCTCAACTTTTTAGTAACTTGGGCAGATACGTGGCAACTCTCTATTTCTGTCCCTAAATGTAATATTTTGCACTTGGGCAAAAATAACCATAATTTCCGTTACAACATTGGGGGATCTGAAATTCCTTCTGTTTCCCAATTTAGTGACTTAGATGTTACGATAAGCAGTGATATAAAATACGAAACTCACTATAGTGTCATTTTCTCTAAAGCTTATCGAGTAAATAATATGTTATTTCGCTGTTTTTTAAATAGTGATAAGGAATCAATAAGGACGTCCTAATTGTCATTCGTCCGTCCGATTATAGAATACTGCAGCCAATTTGTTGGAAATTTACAAGCTGGAAAAGGTTCAGCGGGTATTTCCCAGGTAGATTAGCGGTCAGAATGGGCATTCAGGAAATGTCTTATAGTGAAAGATTGGCATATTTTCGATTAGAACCTCTGGACTTACGTCGTTTGAAACGCGACCTAATCGTAATATTTAAATGTCTTAACAATGAGATTAATTGCTGCGAAAACTTATTTGTAATTTCCGGTAACACAGCTACGCGCGGTCATCGGAAAAAGCTGCTCAAGCCAAAGTTTCGCTCTAAATCGCTAAAACATAGCTTCGCAGTTAGAACAGTTCATGTATGGAACAAGTTACCCAATTTTGTTGGTTCTGAGCCGTTAATCGAAGCAGAGGACTCTATAAAATTAAAAAAACGTTGAAAATGTTTAATTTAAAAAAATTCTTGCAATTCAAAAGTGATATTTACTCCCTTGCAACGTCTTTGTCCTTAACGATAAGTTGCATTCCCATCTCCTTAGCCAGATTCCGATATAAGAGGAAATTCCTTTCTTGCTGTAAATCAGTTTATTAACCTTTGCCTTGCACGTATAACTTTGTTTGTAAATATATCGTTTGTTGTACATATATTTTTGTTAACTGGTACACTGGCATTTGGTAAGCCAATGCCTAAGTTTCGAGCTAGCTATGACGGCCTTAACGCCCGATGCAAACATCGTTACGCTGACTTTACCAGTTACTAGTGTGTGTATGGTTAATAAACGATTTTGTTTGTTTGTTTGTAAATGTAACATAATTTTGGGCATATCAATTCAGTTACTTTATTAAAATTATTAAATATACATATTAGCATATTAAACGTATGTACATATATGGATGTAATATAAAGTTCAAAATGTTGTATAGTTAGTGAGTGCCTGATTGATCACATCTTAAAAGCCGAAATTAAACGGTCTGAAATATGGTTGTTAGCAAACGAAACAATACTGCTTTATTGAACTAGTAATTACTCTAATAATTTTCCTACGCATTTTTATAAATATGAGTGAGCTATGTTCGATCAGCAGATGCTGTTGACACGTGACAAGAAGGTAACATACGCTGTCATCAAGAAGTTGATTCGGAACAGAGAGAGAGAGCAGACGGAACTCGTTGAGAAATTTATGAGCTATACTTAGTTAAGTGATGTTTTACAGTTTAGCTTTATGCTTTTCAAATACATATGTGGAGGCTAAAAGAAGCGGACAAAGTTTAGTCAACGTTCGTAGCTTTGCATTATTTCAACATAGCATATGTAATAAACGGCCAATGTAACTTTGGGGTGTATAAGTGAAATATAAATACTTGGAAATTGTATCATTTGCGCTGCATGCTTTAGATCATCTTTTTACACTTGCATTAATAGCATTTCAATATCTGGACTGCGTTACACAGTTTGATATACTATCTCGTCCGACAATAACTATCGTTAAGCTATGTAAACCTATGATGATAACACATGTTTTAATTTATTCTAACTTGAGGTATTCTAACTTGTCATGTACCCTTAGTTATAATCATACTTATGCTTCAGTTGTAAATTTATATTTCGACAAAACAAAGAATTTACGCCGAAAATTATAAAACATCGACCACCAGATAAATTTTAAAACCGCTCCTGAGTTATTCTAACTTGGGGTATTCTAACTTGTCGCGTACCATTAGTTATTATCATACTAATGTTTCAGTTGTAAATTTATATTTCGAAAAAACAAAGAATATACGCCGAAAACTATAAAACATCGACTATCAGACTATTTTAAAACCCCACCCGACCTATTATAAGTATAATTGTTTTGTTTCATCAACTGCTTTACAAATTCAATTCTTAGCCGACTCACAATAATATTCTAGTATGATTTGCAACCGAGAGTGACCAGAACCTGCTTAGATTGGAATTTTTGCAATTCTTCGCTGTTTTTAAGGAATATAAACCGGCCCAGTATAATTTAACATAAAAAATTTAAAACATAAAAAGTATGTGTGATTTTTGTTGCTCTCGGTGACTAGGCTTCAACTTATCTGTATTTTACCTCTACCATTAGTATCGTTGGTTTAAGAGACCTTTCAAGTAATTTGAATTTTGTACGAAATAATCTTCCTCAGAGCTACGGCAATATATTGTGATTCATTTTGGGGCTAATTATAATTTGTTGTCCACATTCCGTATACTGACTGCGGTCGTAGGTATTTGTTTTTGGCAAGGCTCATGTTTAAATTATAAGAGTGAATTAAGTAAACAGTGAAAGGTCCAAAACACGCATTAAAATTGAACCTCAAATAAAAAGGTTGACAGATGTAGTTGTTTCTATAACCAGATTTTAATTAGTTTTGTCTCATGCTATATACTCTATTTGTCCGACATATTTGAGTGACAGTGGTCTCGTAAATAATTCGTATATATAAGAACACATATATCGTAATGCTCTAAACTCAATTCTTTGACATAATATGATTGTGTACGGTAATAGTGAAAATTACCCTGTATTGTATTAATTTGCTGTCATTTGAAACTATGTTCTAAACTCTGGGACACTTTTAAAATCTAATGCGTTCGAGCAGATAATAAGTATATAATCATAAAGTGAGCTCAAAACTCACTGACATCCTCTGACTGTAGTATATTTGAGCACAAAATACGTTTTTTGAGACTAAGTTCAAAACTGTGCGTGTGGCTCTGAGCCTGAACATGTCGGTATACAATACGTAATTTGAGACTAAGTTTCAAACTATGCAACAGGATCTAAGTTCAAAATGTAAGCAGATATAGTGTTTCGAGAGGAAGTTCCAAGCTCTATGAAAGTATCTTAGTCTAAACTTTAAATTAGTCTGCAAGTAAATTCAGGTTAAGTAGGCAATAAGAAATTTTACACTATGTTCCAAGCTCTGTGAGATGCTCTGAGACTAAAGATTTGAGCTGTCCAAAAGTACATCAGTCGTATAATTGAAACTAAGTTTCAATCTCTGTAATACGGTGTGAGTTTACATTTTTGAGTGGTTAACAATTAATTTAAAATAAGTTCCAAACTCTCTAATGCGGCGTTCACGTTAAAATGTCCCCGCTGTTTGGAACTTTTGACCCCTGTAGTCGTGACCCTTCCGTATAGACAGTCAGGGTGACACCCATACTGTATATCAAATGCCGAGGGTGTACGACACACCCTTAGCTACTACATTTTTTCTAGACAGTGTCGTGCGCACCCTTAGCTACCGATTTGGCGCGAATTAACTATAACGGACACCGTCTGTAGCTAATGCGGTTAATTAGTCAACTGTCCTGTGGAGTTTTTCCTAAATTCTCGATATTTGTATCTAGCCCATATGAACATTGCTCAAACAATTCCGAACACTGTCAATAAAACTGCCAGAAGACACGGTGTGCCTGACGCTGTCGGTAAGCGGTAATACGCGTAACTAGCTACCGTTGAAAAAATTTATTAAAAACATGGGGGTGTCTAAGACACCCTGTTGTTAACAGTGTGTCTGACACAGTGTGGGGTACATAGGTTCCAAACGTTGGGGACATTATAACGTGAACGCCGCATAAGTCTAAAAGATTTAAATAGACAGTAAAACAGTTTGAAACTAAGTTTAAACTCTGTAAGACTATGAGTATACTACATTTCAAAAGTCAGTATTAAGATTTAAATCCACAAGACGCTCTGAGTCTAAACATTTAAGCAGGCACTGAGTAATGTGAACCTAAATTGTCGAGTTCTACTCAAACAGCTGTTGTTGTTTTCCCAACCCAACTGCTTAAGCTAACTTTACCTGATCAGGTTGAAAATTCCCATTCCTGCAATTATTCAATGTCAGTCGTTGGTGTTGTTTCGATGAGGCAAAAATAAAATTATAACAGCAGCTGTAAGATATGAATGATTATGAAAACCTGCGCAGGGTAACATAAGTAACAGTAGATGGTCCGAACGTTATAATGAACGAAAATGTCGACAAAATGATGTTTGCTTTCCGTATTATTCGCGTGATCGATGACTTAACAAAACGATAGTCATGAATCTGTTCTACCACGACTACAGCGTTCAACATTAGCGGACGAATTTCAAAGCCCACAAATTTGTTGCACGGAAATCGCAAATCACGATCAAACAGCTACATCATGCATGACCTGTATTACTGTGTTATTGATTTATTATACGCGATTATGTTGCCCTATTTATCGCACTCGATTAATACTAAACTACTCGAGTTTATTTGTGTATCGTGCAATGTTTGACAATTTCGAGTCAGCGCCAAGAATCGAAACCAGATTGTGTGACTGCGATCGGCGTATTCTAATCACTCAAACCTTTTTGAAACTGCTGCTATGACGGTTAATGAAAATTATAAAGTGAAGAAATAGCAACATGCGATCAAACGTACACTAAAAGACAAATTTTGTTAACGCAGCTTTTGCACTGTTGCCATTAACTAACTCCGGGGATTGAAAGCTTGAAGCCGGAACCCACATTAACTAACATATGATTGCATAGATCGATGAATAGATGACACTGCCTGATACAACTAAATACTGGACTAAAATTTTTATACTCACTCCATATTTCAAAGACAAGCAGCTATTATAACCTTATATTTTAAGCTCGCAGCATAATGAAATGTTTAAGACTCCAGATCTATTGAAATAGATATTGATGTTCCCAACTACTGTTGAGCTTTTAGTGCGCCAGGTTCGACAAAAATACACTGCTTTTTCAATTATCATTACAGTTCAACCATTTTTACGGTACTTGGGAATTCGCATATCGGTGCGCATACTATGTTCATAGTATATACTGATAATATACCCACGTAGAAATTACTGATATTTTTAATGATTCCAGTAAAATCAATCAATAAAGACTTATCTTGTGCTATGCCAAAATAATCCAAAAGTATATGCTGTCTAGATTTCATTATCCAGCGACGTTTTTTGAATTTTTAGCGCTTTGGCACGGCGGAGAACAATTTTGCAACCATTTAGCTACTATCGGTATACATCTGTTCTCGTATTAGAATTTCGTATTCACGTGATTTTTTTCATCACAAAACTTTTCAGTTCGGAGCCTTATTGTGCAACTATAGATCTACAATCGGGATACTTCTGTTCTTTTATTGTAGGCACACGGCTGTGTTCCTTCCACATGTTTTATGCCAATACTGGCATTTCTTAACGAAGTTTTATAGAATTATTTGAAAACAGAAAGCTACTTTCTTTTGGAGATATGGATTTTTAGCAAGTAAAGATTGGGCAGTGTCGGAAACAGCAGACGTTGATCATTTTATATTATTTCGTCCCATGCGGCATAAGATTTACTGCACGAACAGAGGGCGTTAAATTAGGAAAATTTTAAGAACACGGTTTTAACTGAATAGTGATATATTTGTGGAGCTGGGTTATATTGCACAAACGCAACCACTGGTAATTAGAATAGGCACGTGCATGTCGACATTATTTCGTTTCCCTTTATATTTTGACCATCATTTTTGTTGCATGTTCTAGACAATAAAATAAAAGCATTATTGATTTTATAACACCGAATAAAATTTTCTTATAGCTATATACTTCGCTTTCAAAGTGCTCGCGATGTAGTTAGGTTGTTTCTATTATGCTAGTAAGTGGGCTGTAAGTTGTGTGTTTAGAAGTAAAGGTGGACGTTCGGAGGAGTCCGTGGGTAGTATCCAGGCGGCGCCTCGGAGGGATTCGGGGGTTGCATTACCTGGGGTGAGGGTTCGGAGACTCGGGTGGTGGGTGCGCCGGTGTGTAGGATGTGCGAAGCGTGTTCCCCGGGATCCTTCCACTGCGAAATCCTGGATCCGCCGGTGCCCATAAGCTTAATGGATATTTATTATAGGTTGCAAAAAGCCACTTTTTAAGTTCTTTCATGATTCCGCTCTTCATGAACAGTATCCGCCTCGACCCGGCTTGGCTCTTCCGATAAACAACCTAGGATCCAAACAATAAATGCTGCTAGGTAATCTATGTAGCTAGGTTTTTCTAGTGCGCTGTAAAGCGGGCTATTATTAGTTGCTTGTCTAAAATATAAACAGACCCAGGAGGATCCGTACTTTGACGAGGGGACGCTGTGCTTCAAGGGCGGGGGTTTGGCGTCTCGGCAGAGCGAAATTCGGCGCCAGAGGGTGTGTGGCGCGTCGGGGGAAAGGGGTGCGCCGACTGGTGCGGTACAGCGCCTCGGAGGAGAGGATGTGGCGGCCCGAGGGTGAAGGTAATGCGGCGTTCACGTTATAATGTCCCCGCTGTTTGGAACTTTTGACCCCCTGTAGTCGCGACCCTACCGTATAGGCAGTCAGGGTGACACCCATACTGTAAATCAATTGGCGAGGGTGTACGCCACACCCCTAGCTACTACATTTTTTCTTGACAGTGTCGTACACACCCTTAGCTACCAATTTGGTGCGAATTAACTATAACGGTCACCGTCTGTAGCTAACGCGGTTTATTCGTCAACAGTCCTGTGTAGTTTTTTCTAAATTCTCGATATTTGTATCTAGCCCATACGAACAATGCTCAAATAATTCAGAACAATGTCAATAAAACTGCCTGAAGACACGGTGTGCCTGACATGTCGAGAAGTGGTAATACGCGTAACTAGCTACCGTTGAAAAAATTTATTAAAAACATGGGGTGTCTAAGACACCCTGTTGTCAACAGCGTGTCTGACACTGTGTAGGGTACATTCCAGGATACATGTTCCAAATGTTGGGGACATTATAACGTGAACGCCGCATAAAACGCCGGGGTGTGGGGAGGGTGCCGCGCCTCGGGGGGAAGGAGTGGTGGTGTGCCGGCTCGAGTGAATGTGGGACATATCTGGATGGAGGGGTTGCGGAGTGGGTGCCCCGGGATCCTTCCACCTCGAAATCCTGGACCCTCTATTGCCTAGAAGTGTACTAACTATTTACTATAGTTGGCAAAAAGCCACGTTTTTCAAGTTCTTGGTCGATTCGGCTCCTCCTGAACAGTATCCGGCTAGACTCGGTTCGGTAATTCCAATAAAAAGCTAGGATCAGCTCTCACGCACCAAACAATAAAAATTTGCTACTTCCTATGTAGCTAGGTTTTTTCTAATGTTCTGTAAAGTGAACTATCATTAGTTGTGTACCTAGAATTGGGCGGGCGCAGGAGGATCTGTGGGTCGAATCCAAACGGCGTCGTGGAGGGAGACTACGTGCCTCGTGGGGGTGGGCTGAGGTGCGGCGTGTCGACAGAGGGAAGTGCGGCGCTAGAGAGTGTGTAGCGCGTCGGTGGCAATACGGTGCGCCGGCTGAGTGTGGCAGCTCGAGGGTGAAGCTGGGTAGGGTGCCGAGCCTCGGAGGGGGGTAGGAAGGGTCTGGCTCCTCCAAAAATAGGATCGTCTTGGGGTCCCTCCATCGTGAATTCCTGGAGGCTCGACTGTTTAGAAGTTTGCTGAATATTTATTATAGGCTGCAAATAGCCACATTTTTCAAGTTCTTGCTAAGTTCGGCTCTTCGTGATCAGTATCCGGCTCGAGTGGGTTCTGCTGTTCCGATAACAAGCTAGGTTCAGCTGTCAGCCTCCAAACAATACAAAGTTTGCGACTATTTAGTTAATTTTTTTCGGCTGTACTGTAAAGTAGGCTATAATTGGTTGTGTGGCTAGAAGCAAGGTGGAACACAGAGGGATCCCTGGGTCTCATCCAGACGGTGCCTAGGGAGGAATTTGGTGCGGCGCCTGGGGGAATGTCGCTGCGACTTGAGGGGAGGAAATGCAGCGCCTCGGAACGGGAGGGGAGGTGCGGGTTCGCTATACCGGGAAATCCCGGGTCGGCCACTGCCTAGAAGCCTTCTATATATATCTTATAGGTGGCAAACAGCCACGTTTTCAAGTTCTTATCCCACTGGCCTATTTGTGAACGGTATCCGGCTTGGCTTGGTTCACCTCTTCCCATAACAAGCTAGGATTAGGTCTCAAGTTCGCGACCCCCTATTAGAGAGAACATATGCAAACCATAGTATAGTTATTTTTAGAGCATTTAGGACAAGAACCGATGTAATCTCTGTTGTTTTTGCTTTTGATAGACTACTGGGCAGGGTTTTTTCGTAAATTTTAGGTACCAAGCGGAAACCAATGTGAACTTAAAAATCGAAAAATGATGTTTTCTGACTCTTCTCGGCAAGCTGAGTCGAATGGTACCAAAATATCTGCTGTATCTTAAAAATAGACCAATTTCGGACTGGGAGATTCTAGAAAAGACCCTAACATCAATTGTAATAATTAGTGTTTGTTGTTTAGAAGAGAGCTTTGATGAGCTGAGCCCGGAGTCCGATATTCTGGATCCCACCCTTTCAAACATATCTTAAGATCTGTGTAGGCCCTTCAGGCATCATGGCAGGCTCGTCTCGGCTCTAGAGCTGAGCCGAGTTTATAGCCCAACTTCTTAGTTGTATTGAAATTTCATCATTATTTTTCACAAAAATTTACTACTGACTAAGATGTATTTAGTGACCATGTAAAAGGAATAATACAAGGTAACAATGCTACGATGTAACATGTAAAATGCATTCATGTAAAATTTCGGAACAAGGTTTGAAGAATATTTGTTAATGTGTTATACTACGTGTTTTGAAATACGCTTTAATGCAAATTCGGCAGCCACACAAGGTTTATTCAAAACTTTAACCGTTATAATAGCTATAAAACACATGACGTCTGCCAAAGTATTGAGGAACGCACTAAAACATACATATTACGTGCTAGTATCCAAACCTTAACAGAACAAATTGATTTAAATAAGTATATATTTTAATACTAACGATGACCCTTTATTAAGAGACTACATATATGATACAGACACATTGACTGTATCAAAAAGACTATTACCGCAAATGTATTACTTTGCAGTGGCGAAAAGGTAATGCCGATATTTCAAAAATACTATATGTTTACCCAAAATGCAAATTCAATTTTTTCAAGTACAAAATTTTATAAACAAACTAAAAATAAAAATCTTACGCAGAAAAATAAATTTGTCTGCATTATTTATAACCACTGTATGCAAAGTTTCTTTCAAATAATAGAATAGATTTTAAAGATTTCATTATGCAACGTAGTTATCTGTTCATGAGGCATATATAATGGCCCTGCCTACGCTAAATGTAATGTTTTAATGATTGCCATGTTTAACATATTTGAAACCCCTAAACTTCCAGTTAATGCTTAACTACCGTCACTTTATGTATATATAGATATACTACCACAGTAAACGATATTAAATGCGTCTAACATTTTGGCAGTCGTGATATGTTTTGTAGCTATTATAACGGTTAGAGTTTTGAAAAAACCTTGTGTGGCTGCAGCTTTTGCATTAAAACGTATTTCGAAAGACGTAGCATAATACATTAACAAATATTGTTCAAACCTTGTTCCCAAATTTTACATGAATAAACATATGCATTTTACGTGTTACATCGTAGCGTTGTTACCTTGTTGTAGTTTGGACTTACGTATTTTATGAAATCACAAACCTTTTCAGTTCGGAGCCTTATTGTGCAACTATAGAGCTACAATAGAAATTCTTCTGCTCTTGTATTGTACTTTAGACTTACGTGTTATTTGAAATCACAAACCTTTTCAGTTCGGAGCCTTACTGTGCAACTATTGAACTACAATCGGGATACTACTTTTTTAATATATTTCCGTGCTTGCATGGTTTTGAAATCACAAACCTTTGTAGTTCGAAACGTTATTTTGGATCTATAGAATTAGGAATTAAGATCAGGATACTACAGCTTTTGTTTTATACTTTAGCACTTATATACTTATTTAAATAACAAACCTTTTGATCGAAACCTTATTTTGGATCCATATAGCCACCTTCGGGACACTTCATCTTCTGTTTCTAACTGCGTACTTACATGAGTTTTTTTAATCACAAAGCTTTTGAAGCTTACGTTAGAGCCAGAATACAACCCGCGATCGAGACACAAGTTCCAGACTCTTGTATCAAGCTTTCAAACATCTTGCCTTATATTATCCAGTCGAAAAATCAGAATAAATCTATGTAAGCATGTCGTGGATTCATGAAATGGGAAGAACTTTATGCCCGGTTCATGCAAACGTAAAATGGTATGTTTATTTTTGTTTTATTTATTTAAGCTAAGTATGCACTTAAATAGCTAATTTTCGACAAGACAAATGATTTCAAAACGAGAATTATATTAATAGTAAGTTTTCCTATTTGTCTGGCGAATGACCGCTTACACGTGACCGTCCAGTTTGATATTTGACCCACAGACATCCGATCCACAGATAAAGTATACGCCAAAAACCAAATCATAGAATATAGTAAAGCACCTGGCATGATCAGTTGTCATGGCCTTTTACAATTTTATCACAGGCTCTTGTATCAACCAAAATTCTCCTTCATTAGCCTGTGAGCATACAATCTCAGTGTTTGAAGTGTATCATTATCACCGCAGGACGTATATTTTGCCTATAAATAAATGTCAGTGCAATAATCTTTAGGCTCACATTGTTTACCTTCTGATTGAGAGACTAATTTAATTATTCATCTATTTATTTGAGACGTGATATAAATAAAGTACGGTTTTATGGCATGGTTCCGATCTTGCTCTACATAACAAAATAGCAGCTGCTAATATGGCTATTACAACTATAAAACAGGTAAAGCCGTACTAAAACTATGTATTAAGAAGACATATATATTCGTTTAAATAGATAACTTATTAGTAATATAAACTACAATACACACATGTACATCAACTGTTGTAGGTTGCACACTTTTCATAATAGTATTAACGTGAAAGCAGAAGCAATGGCACAGATGTATATACTTCATAGCAAACGCCAGTTGTAGGTTGAAGTTTTATTGCATGTACAACAACAAGAATGGGGGTTCATTTTATTCGATAGCTACTTGTATTGAGAGATATGTATTATACATATATATGCAACCTGAATTGAAACCTCCACTAATAATAATATTAGTTCACCAGTCTTGTGATGCTTGTCGCATGCGAATGAGAGAACAACAACGTACCATGAGTGATACTCTGGGGCCTTTCGTATTATTGTACAATGTACAAAGCAATGTTTTACATTTGTCCGGTTGAGGTTATTGTTCGCGGACACCGCATAATATTTGATTACTTAGTTTATTTATTTGTTGTTGAATGCTGTTGTTCAAATTATCGATTATTATTTTACAGTAAAGAAGAAGGTTAGGGTCCAAATGTGAAGTTCTGGTAAAAATTTCGCGTATTATCATTCGAGTAATGTTTTACTTAAGAAAAACGGGTCATAGCAGTATTTAGTGTCCACGGTTTAGACAGATAAAACACATTTGACTGTACCAAAACAAATATTTTAGCAACAGGTTTCCAAAACGGCACGTTCGTGCGATAATCCAGGAAAGATAATGCTTGTACCATGAGTTCTTGCTATTCAAATTATGTTTCAAGCTTAATATGTAACTTTGGCTGTCGTAATGCTCAATACTTTCGTTAAAGTTGCGTATAATTCCAAATTTACCTGCACATTCTTTTCTCGCCTGGACTTTTTATTCATTAGAATTTCACCACGTTGACTATAGCAGTTGAGTTTGCTTTTTGTTTTGCACCGTTGGAGTCTTTTATGACAAGCGATTAGCAAATAACAAGTGTTAAATGACAAATATTTGACTATAACAACACAATACGTTTAAATTCCAAAATTACTTTTGTTCTCTCATCTAGAAGTTGTTGGGTACATAGCTGAAAAAGATGTAAAAATTATGAAAAAAATATGAGGGGGCAACATGACCAGTACTTTAGGCTACAGGAGGCATGAGTACGATGTTCAACCATTGATACTAGGCGCCTAGGTCGGCGCATACCCAACTACCGTAAAAATTGTACGTTAATGGTAATTCGAAAAAGAGAAATAGAATCGAAAAACGAGACGCACAACAGGAATTAGATTCTTAACGCCTAGCTATGTAATAAATTGCCATTATATTTTGTCACGGTAAGAATATAATCCAGAAACTAGTAGAAATTAGGTTAGTCCGTCAGCGTCGTAACCTTCAGCTTGGAAAGAGCCAAAAGAATTATAATGCACAGCTGGGGGCTTATATCTGTGTGGCAAAGTCATGTACAGAGTTATCTTTCTTTTCTATAAAGCTGTGGTTTAATACAAAAATCACGTTTTTCTAGAATCTAGTGCACTAAAGGCCCAACGGTAGTTGAGTATGATTTATTATCAATTATAAATATATATACACTTTGCTGCAACGAAAAGCCCGCAGTGAGCGGATATTCCTGGAATAGCACAGAATTGTGCAAGAAATTTGTTTGTCTGTATCACACATAATTATTCATCAGGTTGGCGGATTTTGGCAAAATAATAGAATGTAGTTATGCACGTAGATTTCTGTTTGCTCTGTTCCAATGATTTCCTTCATAAAGTCTCACCAAACCTACACGAATTGTAGACACTTAGAATTTGGTCAATTAGGCTCCCCATCATTTTGGATCCCCATCATTCAACTCTTGACAAAAGATTACTCCTATTCAGAGTCTTTTCATCGAGAGCTACAATTCTGTAGTTATTTATTTTGTCACAGCAGCCGTTCACTGCGATAACGCGAAGTTTAAAGGATACTCCATATAAGTCAATTTTTCATGACATTGACAAAGTATATTTTTTCCTGGGTTTATAGGGTAATTTATCTGTTTGACTCGTTAGATTTGTTGTTATAAACTTTTATTGAGTATGTTGTTAATTCAGTATCACGATGCTGGTACTAAATTTGCTAAAAGTTTGCACTGCTTGCCTGGTGGTTTGGCCTCTTCTCGGCGGCAAGCAGGAACGCAGCACCCTGACGGGTGCCTGCGGCAAACAAGACCGCAGGTCGGCTGCTCGGATGCCCCGATGGTGACGACAAAGCGCCCATGTTCGGGGGAAGCCGATAACAAAGTGACCCATGGTAGCCGACAAGGGTATTTTTCAACAAATGCTCGGCGACAATAGCGAGTTTTGGGACCTAAGAGCGAAAATAACATATATACAATTGCTCCTGATGACGATTCATCCGAATCCGGGGCCGACGGACCAACGAAGGGGACGCAGGAACAAAACTGAGGAAGGCAAAAGACGCCGGATGGAACGAATATACACAAGGAGAAGGGCCAAACGGATCAGCGACACAACAACCGAGCAAGCGCAACCACAGCAGCAGCAGCTACAACAACAACGACAGCATAAACAACAGTATCAACAGCATCAACAACGGAAAGAACCACGTGAGACCTTGGATGTTCGCACGTGGAACCTCCAAAGAATATCACTGCGAGAAAACAACCGCCGCAAATTACGGGAGGTGGCTGCTTTCTGCGTCTCCAAGGGATGGGAGATAATGCTGTTGACGGAGATTTCGTGCGACCAAGTGGGTACCATTTGGATACGCGACGACGACGAGGCAACCGTTGTGATTCTCTCAACGAAGTCAGCCATTATGCTTACTGTGCAAGCGGCAAACCGGTGGAAAGACCAGGGCTCGAAGCGATGGTTCGGTACAAGAACGACAGCAATCCAACTAGCCGACAACCACTTCATATCTGCATACTTCCCGTTACACAGCCAAAACAGAGAAGAGCGCGAACTATTTAGAGACGAGTTGGAACGACAGATTTCCATCGCTCCAAACGCAAAAACACTGCTCGTGGGGGCAGATATCAACGCCAGCGTCGGACCGGCGACGACAACGAAACGCAGGGGAAATTTGGATTGCGACCGACAAACGACGCGGGAAACGAATTGCTGAGAATGTGTGAAGTAAACGGTTTGGCTTACATGAACTCCTTCTCGAGCCACGCCAACAGACGAACTTGGCAGCACATGCCTCTTGACCAATGGTTCGAGCTAGACGGATTTCTATGTCGCGCAACCGAACGTCATCGAATACTGAGAGCCATAAAAACGGAAACCATCGACACATATTCCGACCATCGCCCGAAGAAGCTATGCATGTGGGTCAACCGACGGGCAGCTCGGTCGAGGACTTCGTTTGAAGCTTCGAAAAAACGAAGCCCATTGATTGGGAACAGTTACGTCGCCTTGAAGTTCAACAGAGGTTCGCCACGAACAGCGAGGCAGCAGCAACCAGCATAATGGCAGACCGACCTGAGCTAACAGAACGGTGGGACAAAGTCAGCAGAGCTCTATACGACACAGCGAGATCAGTGTGTGGGCTGAAGAAGAAAACGATCGTTTCTCCATGATTAGTCGACAAACAGCAACAATGTCGTGCATTTCATCAACAAATACAACAAAAAATCGCACAACGCCGCCGTCTGTGGAATGAAGAGTTACCACGTAGTAACGCCATCGCAACAACAACAGCGGAACTGCGCCAAATTCGACGAAGCTTCAAGAAAATGTTGGCGCGATGGGAGGAGCAATGGTGGCGCGGCGTCATAAGGGAATGCAAAGAAGATGAACAAGCTGGCGACATTGGTAAAATGTATCGAGCTCTGAAGCAGCTAGGCACACGGAAATCACAAGCTGCACCGAGTGATAGCTTTACTCCGGAGGAGTTCAAAAATCACTTGGCTGTAATCACATAGAACCGCTACGAGCAACGACAACATCGCGGCAACTCTCCAGGAGCTAGAAGATAAAAGGGGCGACCCGACGGCCGAACAATGGGCCGCGGCAATGAATGCCGTACCAACACTGACGGAAATCGAGCGGGAATGCAAGAATGCCAAAGACTCCAGCTCGGGCGAGGATACTATCCGAATGTCATTCATAAAATTTTCGGGACCGACGGCCAAGCAAATCATAGTCGACATCATCCAATTCATGTTCGAGAATCGCGCGAATAATTGGCCTGAAAGCTTGAAAGGGGGCGTCATCATACCATTATTCAAGAAAGGCGACAGAAAAAACCTCAACAATTACCGAGGTGTGTGCCTTCTCCCTATGGATAGCAGGATTTTAGCGAGAATAATGGCGGCTAGGCTACGCGATTGGGCAGAATCGATGCAGCTGTTGGACGAAAACCAACAAGGTTTCCGCCCCAATCGATCCACGGTCGATGCAACGCATTTATGTATGCGGATACAAGAAGATACACAGCTGGCAAACGCGAGCAACATTCTAGGACGACAGCTAGTCGAAGCCAGACTCCTTGATCTTCAAAAAGCATATCCACACGTAAACAAGCCAATCTTCTGGGAACTGCTACAACGATACGGGCTGCATGGTACATGTCTCCACGTGTTAGAAGATCTACACGAAACGACTGCATACAAAGTTCGGGGCAAAGGCAGCGCAGTTAATTATGCGGATACAAGAAGATACACAGCTGGCAAACGCGAGCAACATTCTAGGACGGACAGCAACTCGAAGCCAGACTCCTTGATCTTTAAAAAGCATATCCACGCGTAAACAAGCCGATCCTCTGGGAACTGCTACAACGATACGGGCTGCATGGTACATGTCTCCACGTGTTAGAAGATCTACACGAAACGACTGCATACAAAGTTCGGGGCAAAG
>JASANE010029333.1:0-11435 GCA_030248225.1 Trileptium ribeirensis | reverse complement strand
TTGTTCTTCGTTCAGTTACATCTTTTGCTGCAAAATGAGTCCAAAAACATGGATATAGCTCGAGCATTCGTGGAAGTATTACCATATTAGTGTAGTTTGGGTCTCATATTACAAACCGTTTCGAGCCAAATCATTCACCCTAAGAGAACCGCGTAACAAAGCATTATATAATAGGCTTGTAGATACTTATTTGCTCTACAAAATGATATCCACATCGGTTAACAAGTTACAGTAATTTACGCGATTTTTGGAATTCCTCGTGACCTGACCCTAACCCCTTTGGCTCACATTTTTGGGGGAGTATGTTGGTATCGGGCTTCACACCTAACAAAAGGACACAAATAGTTGTGTCAACCTTTCACATGAGCTACGCGCGAATCAATCCGCCCAACCAGAGAGAGGCGTGTAATCACAAAAATCCAACAATGGATAATGTCAAATGTCGCCAGTCACAGCTGGTAAGAATTCTTCGCTCCGCTCGTTTCATCACTACTTCTCTGAACTCAAATATGGTAGCCAAACAAATGATAAAATTATGAAAACTTCGAAAATTTCAATAAAACAAATACTACTAAATACAGTCTCATATTACAAACCGTTTCGAGCCAAATCATTCACCCTAAGAGACCCGCGTAACAAAGCATTATATAATAGGCTTGTAGATACTTATTTGCTCTACAAAATGATATCCACATCGGTTAACAAGTTACAGTAATTTACGCGATTTTTGGAATTCCTCGTGACCTGACCCTAACCCCTTTGGCTCACATTTTTGGGGGAGTATGTTGGTATCGGGCTTCACACCTAACAAAAGGACACAAATAGTTGTGTCAACCTTTCACATGAGCTACGCGCGAATCAATCCGTCCAACCAGAGAGAGGCGTGTAATCACAAAAATCCAACAATGGATAATGTCAAATGTCGCCAGTCACAGCTGGTAAGAATTCTTCGCTCCGCTCGTTTCATCACTACTTCTCTGAACTCAAATATGGTAGCCAAACAAATGATAAAATTATGAAAACTTCGAAAATTTCAATAAAACAAATACTACTAAATACCTCCATGCGCATAGGTAGAATTAAATGTCGATATATTTACGGTTCGATTTGTCATAATGTTTCTGCCGATTGGCATCTATGTACCTTATAGAAGTTAGTAATAATTATCATTTTTGCAATATTAATGTTTGCATATACTTGGTATTAGAGGTATATACTGAGTGATTATTGTTGATATAGCTGATATAGTCAACGTGATAACTGGTGCTATAATTTGAAAATATTTACACGCTGATCGCTTATTCAAACCAATAATTTTTTTACATCATTATTGTGTATTACGCTATGAAACATGTTGCTTGATCTAAAATTCGGCTCGCTCTAAAGCAAATCTTACTCATAGCAAACTATTACGATTCCAGTAGAGATGTATAAATAGATCGCAACGCATTCGACATTAATTTGCCAATAAGCTGAACTATAAAACGAATGAAAATTTGGATTTATAAACATACTACTGTCTCCACTGTCTTTTATTACTCTTATAATTGATAAATTCCAAAACTTAAGTGTGTTTTATGCAACATTATTGCTCGCAATCTTTGCGAGATCTTTTTTAATATTTGTTCGATAGCTCTTCCAAGATCAAGGACTTCCGTGCACTGTTGCTCAATGTCCCGCTCAGTACTGTAAATCTGAGGCTACATGCTAGTGATACTGATCGCATATAATTATTTTACGAAGGGCCTAACACTACCACATACATGACTTACTATAATAACATGCATGAGATCACAAAAAGAGGAAATAAATCGGAATGCAGAAGTGATTAAAAACTAGAAACTCTCATAATTCCGTACCATGGGACAATGTATTATGTACAGTACTTACTACAATTGATCGTTGCTCGCACACCACTTGCTCGTGGGAAAATATAATTTTAATTCGAATTTTAATTATCTTTGTTCGATCACGGCTCGATCGCTCGTACGATCGATTGTGGAAAGTACTGTACAGTTCAAAATATAAAGCGACAACGAAACCATAATTCTTGAATAAGGCATTCATAGTCCCATTTCTTTATCACATACGTGGTTTACAAAATCGTATCCTTGTTACTCAAGCCATCAAAATAAAAATCATCCAATGTTACGATTTTTATGGAGTGCTAATTGGGCTAAAATCCATCCTTTGACAGCTAGAACCTTTGCATACACACCAGGACGACCGCGACGGCCACAGCCAAAACCCCAGCTAACAACACCGGTTAATTCCCATTCACCGCTATTGCGAGGACACACCAAAGGGCCACCGCTGTCACCCTGTTCGAAATAAAATGAGTAGAGTAAAATCACAGGAAATAGTAATAACAGCCGTGCGGAGTTACATTAATAAAGAAAAATGTGATTTTTTGTAAAAATCACTGTTTGAAATCTATCAAATCTACATGTCATGAACGAAGTATTGCAAACAAATTGCAAATGAAAAAAGTTGTGAGTCAGTCTTCTACATGTTGTCCTTTGTGAATGGTATTGGTCATTTATAGGTATACTTGAAATAGACACCGCATAGGGTCGAAATTTTCAGACCCGACAATTCGTAGACTAGAATGTAGTCTTTCAAGATACATATATACACAGTAACGATCAGAAATAAAAGTAGACGTTTCGTCTAATCGTTTGCAAACAGTTCGGGAAAAATTAACAACTGTTCAATTGCTACAAGACTTACTCGAAAACTTTTCGCGAAAAATTTGAGTTTATTTCTAGCGTGACTATACATCTACGTATATGTGCAGCACAAAATATTTGGAAGGAAAATACTAAGATGTTTAAAACTATGTTTTCGCGCTCCAGTTTATTTTGCGCTGTACTTATACCTATAACACATTGCTGTGTTACTAACAGCGCTTCGTAAAAATATAGCACGAAACGCTAAAAATTATAGGATTTTTATATATACCCATGGAAGCTACATATCGTGTATTCGACAAGCTAAGCACACCCTCGGGAACAAAATGCGTGTAAGACTGTCGCGTGTATATCTGAATTAATCGACATTTTTGGCATATATTGTCATAAGGCAAGGCAGCTTTTCGACAGTCCCATGCCTCCAGTTCACAAGTAGGTCCTACTTTTTCCACGCTTGTGAGAGAAAGCCACTAATATGTACTGAACATTGCAGCCACTGTTTCTCTTGATCCACTGTGCCTTGTGTGCCTTTAAGTAGAGTTCAGCCAGCTCAATTTCGAACCTAAGATAGCCAATGCATGGAGACTTGCCAATCTCCCCAAGTTTCCCATGACTGGTTGAATTACTGTTGTTGGACAGTTCTCAACAACTGTCTAGCACCAATCATGGCCAATTTTTGCTTCAGAACATGGAGTTCGGTGACGCAATTTTTTTCTAAAAACAAAACAGGATAATCATTCGGCGCAAATTTAAGTTTAGTCGCGCATAAGTGGAACCCTTAGGCTCATGCTTAAAACGACATACATACCTTTCCAAATCTGAAGTACATAGTAATTAAAAAATTATAAATGTTAATGTTTGATTGACTACGTTTGTTATTTCTATTGACTACCTTTAATTGACTATTGTTATTTCACTTCCTTATAAACTGTACAGTATAGGTCGAGAAGTGCGTTGTGAAGTTAAAAGAGCTAAACTAAGGCACATAGCACGACACAAGACAGAATAGTAGTAGTAGTTTTCATTTCAATGGCATTTAGGCTCTGGTGGCCGATGTTGCATAAAGATAGAATATAAATATTTCGGTTTGATATTATACAAATAAGATCAAGAATCGTGTAACAGTAATGGTTTAATTTGTTGGCTCATTTTAACTAGAAATGGAAAACCTTTGTTACAAAATTCGCTATGCAGATATCCAAGTGACATTCGGGTTGCGGTTTTAGCTAGTATTTGCCGGAACGCGAACTCGTTACTAAACAATAATCAAATCAATTTTTATCACAAAATATACAGTGCTCGCCAGAAATGAATGCTATACGTTCGACAAATTAAAAATTTTGTTCGAGACGTGTTCGACATTTTGGCGCGATTTTTAATTTGTTCGAGATATGTTCGAACGTTTTCCGTAAAGCATTAGAGAATAAATACTTTGTTCGATTTCTGTTCCATGTTCGTTCATTCGAAAGGTTAAACTCATTTTTGGCAAACACTGTACTTCATTTTCACTTTACACAAATAACATCAAGAATTGTGTTTCAGTTATGGGCTAATTTGTTGGCTCATTTTAACTGGAAACGGATAACTTTAGTTACAAAATTCGCCATGCAGATATCCAAAAAATGACACGAAGCCGGAACTCGATTCCTCGAAAAATAGCTGAAACCGGGGCCCGAGTTTTACCGGAACGAAACTCCTTGTTATACAGTAATAAATTTTTATTGCAATAAATGGGTATCGTGACCCGAACATACTGCCTTATCCAAGCGGAAGGGGGATTAGTCGGGAGATACCAGGATTCAAAACTCATAAAGGGTTGAATTGATCCACACCGGGCGGAACTACAAAAAAGCGGGTACGACGCCCCACTGCCTAGGTTTGGAGAATCCAGGGTTTAAATATTTGGTTCATTTGGGGAGTAGTGGCCGACGCCGTCACGTTTTTACGTCCAAAACCAATCAAATTTTGCTATCGTTGATAAATTGAGAATGCGTATGCCAATTTGGCTACAATTTTCGAGCATAAAGCCGTATTAATATTCGAAGAGCAAGCAGTATTTTATGAGATGCTATTAATTGGCGGTGTCACAATTGTAGCAATACTTTCTAAAACAAACTTCTATTTTAATTCAAATTTATATGTTTGAAATGACTGATTTATTTCGTATTTTTATAGCGCCCGAGTCCTAGCATGACACCCTCAGGGCATGTACATTCATCAACAGCTCGTTCACCGTAAAATAGAAACTATACGTAAAAATGTCACAACTCTTGGCAGAGGCTTCGGAACAAAAACTGAAAGCCGCTTAGCAGGATCCTCTCACTGAGAGCTATAATCACGCTAGCAACCGTGTATTGCAGTCAATATCATGAAGTTATTGAAATGGAGAGAGCATAACGAGCTCAGTTTTCTCAAACAGCGTTTATATCATTAAAAATCCATTTTGTTCGTTTGCGTTGCTTCCAAGTCAACAATCGATTGATTGATTTATGATTACACGTATAATAAATCCATTTGCGCTGCTACAATGATTACCTACTCAAATCTTCAGAAAACCCACACGAATGAGAGACGTTCATTTTGCTCAAATTTAATCTACCATATAATTTTTAGGTCATAGCTAGCAGCCGTTTTTGAACTATGAGCGAAAGATAAAAACGATAAAAAATTTAATTTTCAAAACCCTTGTTTTCTGCCTTGTTGGCGGTGAACGATGAGCATATAGAGTTAGTTTAACCGCTAAACAAATTAAATTAGGTGTTTTAAGCCAACATTGGATACGCTATTAACCCTGCGGGACGACGCAGAGTGCTAATTTTGCTAAATTGCAGAAGACTCAAATGAATTCGACGGGTGCTCCAGGTCATACCAACGAAGTAAGTTTTGGCTTCACAGAATCTGCCCCCTAACACAATCCACGCATTTGGTAGAGGTCACCGTAATTGTCCTATAACAGTTGCCAAAAATTACCATTGGTGCTTTAGTTTCGATTAGTTTGTGATATATTCCTGGGTATAATGTTATGTGCCCAGCTAAAATACGTATTCTCAACAGGCAAATATAACACGTAGCCATACGAAACTCAAGGTACGCTGACAATTCAACGGTCACAGCAAGCTATAGTTACTAACCCAATATGTTGATGTTGCGAGCGAAGATTTAGTCGAAGATAGTTACGTTTGTAAAATTATACAACGAAGACTATCGGAAATATCAAGATTAATTTAGCGATATAGTATGCAATAATAAATAGGCAAGTCTTGCAAAAATCGGTTATATGCTGTTATAAGCAGGCTCTATAATTATCATGATGGCTGTTACTTGTGATGAATGTTATCATTTTTTCACGACATATTTCCACTACATACAACTTATGCGTGAGTAAACTTAAGCTGACCCCGCTAACCATCCTAGCTTGTCTTTACCGATATCGAATCGCGAACCCAATTTCATTCGGTTTTTCGCTAAACGAAAACTGGCAAAATCAAATTCATGTGCCAGAAATTACACCTTGTGTTCGAACAGAATTTCAATTTACAGAAATTCTATTCCCTAATGCATTATCGTTTAAATTTGGATTATAACAGTGTTCGCGACCAATTTTAATGCAAAAGTGAAGTCACAATCAAATCGACAAATTTTCGTCCTCAAAAAGTTGGGTAATTTTAATTGAATTTTCGCGAAAACAAAATGGTTAGATTTCACTCGCAAGCGCTGTGTTCGCGAACAGTTTTACGCCGAATTTCATTTGACCAAAAAGCGTTCCGTAACAAATTTTATGCAAAAATACAAAATAGGATGGTTGGCGGGGTCACCTTAAGTTTACTCGCGCATTACTTTTGATGCCACAAGTTGTCCCAGTTTTCTCAGTATTTAACAGCTGCGTAACTTTGTTGATAAAATTTGCGTGTCATTACAAAAAATGCTATGCAATTCATTTTCTACGGTATTCTAGTTTCAACAGCGTAAGATGAGTTTATAGTTAGGACTTAACCGATTATCGGTATCGACCGATATCTGCAATATGGAGTATCGGTAATTTTGAAATATTAAAAATAGCGATATCGCTAACAGTGGAAAAATTAAACTAACTAGAAAATCACGATCCAAATTGATTCGCACACAAAAAACTAAATATTTTCTTCAAATTTTCAATTCACATCGTGTAATTCCTTACAATAACCGTGGACGTCTAGAGTCGATACCCACCACATCTCACAAACCCCTTTCTTGCACATAAAAACTCTGTAGGACAATTTGGGAGTTACGCGATGCGGTGGATGCAGGAAGACTAATGGTCAATTTGCCCAATAATATGTCTGTTCATACTACCGATGTCTTCTTCAACAAATTTCATCCAACCCTCGACTCCTCTACTCAAAAATATTGTATCTATTCTAACTGGAAAATATTAGTGAATACTGATAACGTCATGAATATGTGGTCCTGCAGCGGCACCAGCCCGATTGCTGCTGAAGTCATAACAGAGTAAAAATGCTTGAACCGTTGATGCATCCAGGAGTAGAGGTGATGGTCAGTTTGGCTTAAGCAAGTATTCGTTATGCTCACTTCGGGTTGAGTCGGAATCACACAAACAGTTCCGCAGTCCTGTCACCACAGTACTTTATTCAACACCGCAGGACTTTCCCTTTTAGCTCACCTCGCACGATATTTAAAGCCAGAGATGTCGTGCCCAGAGCTCCAGGTCTCTCATGGCCATCAGGTTTTGACTAGCAGCACGCCAAAATGTAACAAACTTGGGAAATTTGCTGACTGCCCCGCAGTGGCCGCTACGAACCATGGTGTCACTTGTCGACCTTGATGGGTTCTTCCACTTGCCACACTAAGGAGTTTTATAGTGGTTGGTCGCCCACAGAGCTTTTTGCGGCATGACTTGAGACAGCTTCTGTTATTTTGTCATCCACCAAATTCTTTAAACATGTCTTAAGGCTCCTGCCGACCGCCCTCGCTAACCTCTTGTCACCGAGATATTTCACATTTTATACAAACTCATAAGCTGTGCGACTTGCGCGCAGAGCCACGATAGCACTTTGATTGAACGTAAGACAGTAGCCTAAATGACATCTAATTGTTTTACAATATACATATTGTACAATACATGAATTTATAAGTGTCATTTCATAAGTGTATACATGTATATATTTCTTTATAAATATATCGATTTAGCGAATATATGTATCGATTATACATTGGCACTTTTCAATGTAAGCCAAGCCCTATTAATAATATGTCTGACAAACTTCAACGTAATGTAAACTGGTATAATTATAGACATTAAAACTAACATAAATAAACAGCAAACTTAGCCAGAATTTACTTTAACTCTCGTTCTCCAAGACCGTGACTAACTCACTTGACAAGAATCCCTAAATCCTCCAGAATAACCGGCGCAAAACATCGATGCTGGGTGTATTCGACCGTTATAATGCTCTCGATTGTTGCAAATCCACGCCGGAAGAATCGGCACAGCAACATCGCGCAACTCTTGTGACCGGGGATCCGCTACAAGCATTAAGTAAAATTATTATTTGATAGTACGTGGTAATGGGTATTTTTTGGTAACACATAAAATTATTTTTAGAATAACTTCAATATGGCTGTAAATAAGGCATTAAACGGTAAATATTGTGGCATTTTTCAAAAGAGTATATATGTAATTATAACGTCAAAGACTAAAATGTAACCCGACAAAAATTCAGCAAATTGATGTTTAATATATTTTTAGCATTTGACTTGACTTCAGTAAGCAAAAAGCCATTTTTTTTGAAACGAAGGAAGAGAAACGAGAGGACTTTTGCCCATAT
Source organism: Trileptium ribeirensis (assembly GCA_030248225.1). Taxonomy (NCBI): domain Eukaryota; kingdom Metazoa; phylum Nematoda; class Enoplea; order Enoplida; family Thoracostomopsidae; genus Trileptium; species Trileptium ribeirensis. Next base: position 2,920 of record JASANE010029333.1, on the reverse strand, counting down.
GTTCGCCTCACCTAAGGTGCCCTCAGTTCAGCTTCCCCAGGTATGTATTTTTGGCTTCCTATCAGTTCACAGTTCACCTTCTCAGTGTCATTTAGCGCGGCAAGAAAGAAGTGAACTTCTTAAAGCGAATTTTTCTTTGCGGAGCTAAAGAACTCTAAATTTTGAGCTGCAGGGCTAAAATCGCAGTTAGTCCATAAGTTACACTAAAGTATACATTATTAAATATTAACAGTGAATAAGTTACAACATATCCGAGTTTTTCACACACTTCTCCTATGTTGGTCTGGTGACATCAAATTTGTCGCCCACATGCAGTTCCTGTGGTGCGTACAAGAGACCTTGAAAAACCCAGAATTATTCAATTACAAAAAGAATATTTCACTATGGGAATTGATCTAATCAAGTTCCCACCACCGTGCTATCCAACAGAGTGAATTTAAAATCATTCGTTCAGATCAGTCAGATTTTAAAGCGAGTTCATACATGTAATAGTCAGATTAAACGAAGTAATATTATAATAAAAATTTGGCTTAAAATTGCATTTTTCTGAAACAGAATTTTTAACGAACAGATTTTAAATCGAGAATCGTAAAGTAGCGAGTTTCACCAATGTACGCAAACACGTATGTAGCCGAAGTTTCCGTATTACATATTGAGTCTAGCGTGCATGATAAGAACCGAAATCATTACATCATTCACTGGGCTCTCCATTCACAGAAAATTTTGCATGGGCGCATGAACCGCCCCCTCCTAGTTCCCAATTGGGGGCTCCATTTTGCTAAGAGAAATTCGGTTAAAAATCGTGTCAGAAACACTGCTGAAACACTTTGATAATGAAAAAAGTGATTTTAAAGCAAATTTTGAAAAAAACTGCAACACCTTTAGCTTCAGGATGGAATTTTACTACAAATTTTATGTACTTTGAACCCATTAGAAACAAAAAAATTTGCCAAGAGGCTCTGAACCGGGGGGAGCCCAAAATTTTTCCAGGGGACTCGAACCGAGGGCACTCGGCTTTTTGCCAGGGAGCATTTCAAAATGCCAGCCCCGCCACCTGCACGACTTGGACAACCCAGATTCATATATTATCAGAACCGGGTTTGGTCATTTCTAATGAAAAATCTTCTTTTTTTTGTTACAGAATCTCAAATATCTAGGCAAAAGAAAACAGTTTGAGAAACATGTCTATGACAACATCAAAGGCAAACGATGAGACAAAATTAGACTAATACAAGGTGCAAACAATCGCAAAATTTAGTACATATTTTGATTAACAGCAAAGATCTGGAAAATCTGGAAGTAAAAACACCGCATCTGGTACAGTGCGCGCCAAAAATCACTATCGCATTTTGAACGATACGCGAGCGAGTCTCCAGCAAGCGACAATCGTTTTTGGCCGGTACTGTACTTTACATTTTGATCTCGATAAGAGTCGAACTCAAGTTTTATTATAATTTAATTAAACAGCAGATATAAACGAAGGTAATTTCGATTGTATTTACAAAAAACATCTATTCATACCAGCCATGTATTTTTATACCTTTAGAGATTAAACAAAATCAGTACCGTTATAACTATAACGTTAGAAGATGTGTGAAACGTCTTGTAAAGATACAAACAACACTAATTTTAATTGTACTTACGTTAAGCATCTACTCATGCCAACCACGTATTTTTATTCCCCTAGAGATAAGACAAAATCATTATAACACTAAAAATGTTTGTTTTGCCAAATTGGTATTGCTGAGGCTAAGAGAGGTTTTTGAACCATGAATTATCTGCAAAATGGTCGTCAAAAGCGATTAACAACCAAGTCAGTTAGCAGACGTCATAATGCGAATCAGAATTAAGCGTCGGGATGATGTAGAGAAGTGTCCCGCTGTCAAATATGCTTGTCAATGGCATAGAGCCAGGCATCTGTATGACGATAGTCGTCAACAAATAAGTGTACTATCGATGTGACGCTGCTGCATTACGCACTTCCAAAGCAATGCCCATGCGACTTCGGCTATCGTGACTTCAAGGACGGACCTATTGGGTTTAAATTGCTCGAATTTTCTTTCTAACGGGTTAATTTCCTTTTTCAATTCGGGTCAGGCCCAAGAAATTACGGAGCTTAGCAAGCCGCAGGAGCGTTTCACACGATGTGTTCTGATCCGGCCGGACGGGTTGCGCACGTAGTCTACGAGGTACTACCTTTGAGGTCCCCAGGGAGGTCGGCTCCGTCACCTGGTCACAGGCCAAAGAGACCATACCGCTATTCCCTATCCACGTTTAACCCGGGAAGTGTAAAATTTTGGGTGTTTGGGCTTGATTGAAATTGGTTCCCACTAGCCAGTGGCCCCTAATAGGGTCCGACAAATCCCTAGACATTTAACGTCGGATTCGCGTGCCTACGTTTGTATACTGGGTGCTCAGCGTGAGTTTTAAAATTTGCGGTAACTTTCTCTTATGAGTCGCACGAGTCGTACGTACACAGTAACATAATTAACAAACTTATTTGTAATCGGCGAGTCACGCTGAGGTTTGCTTCTTCGATGCGCGTATGAAACCTGAACGTGGGTCGTCGATTGGCGTGACGGATATCAAACCCCTTTTAAATACCTATCGCTACGAGGGTCAGCAAAACACTGGAACACATTGGGTTTCAATTGAGCATTTATTGATGAGTCACCAAATTAGGTATAGACAGACACATATTGTACGGGCGAATACAACTGGTACTATGTCGCTGATACGGTACGCTATTAAAAGAATGAGCAGAGCGTCAAACGGGTAGGTTGCGGAGTTATCGCCTTTTTCACGGAACTCTCACAGCTGACTCAAAGTCACGGCGTGTACTACTAGGCTTTTTCTAATGACAGCTGCGCTTACCTTGCTCATGAAAAACTGTGGGTCAAATCGAAAGCCAGTACCGGTG